>MJUU01054348.1:181108-210802 GCA_002080025.1 Modiolus philippinarum | reverse complement strand
AAAAAAAAAAAAAAAAAAAGAAAAAAAAAAGATAAAAGACCCCTCATAAAACATACAAAGAATTTCATCTTTTGTGACCTCTGAACTTAAATTATTTCTCCTTAAAAATTGGAGCAAATTTCCCATTATGATTTCTATTATTCATATGGGGTTTGTAGTAGAATAACTTGAATTTGACACTGAATTTCAACACCTTATCAAAATTTGGCGAATCTTAAGAACATCTTAGAAGAAGATAGTAAATCACTGATATATTGGTTCTCTTTTAATCAAATGCAGGCTAACCCGAAAAATTCCAAGTCATAGCTATTGGACAAAAAACTCACTCTAAAACAGAATTTTCAGTCTTAATGGTAGTAATATAAAATGTGAAGATCAATAACAATAGACTTTAAATTGGACTTTAACAGCCACATTTCTAACATATGCAAAAAAGCTGCCGGACAACTGCACTTAAAAGAATTGGGATACACTTAAATAACAATTTACCATTCATTTATCATGCTAAACCTCAGTTACTGTCTTCAACTATGGCACTTCTGCTCTGAATATAATACTTCAAAAAATTGAAAAAATAGAGGAACGTGCTTTAAGATTCATTTTTTACCACTATAAAGCTCTTATAATACCTTACTTGAAAATTTGTAGATTGAAAACCATGGCTTTGGAGACATTCGAAATACTTAATAATTCCGGCCCAAAATTTTTACATGATTTAGTTTATTTCAAAGACAGTAATTATAATTTAAGGTATAAAGGAATAGCAGACCTCCCCCGTCCAAGGACCACAAGATATGGTAAGAGAAGCTTTGGTTATGATGCAGCAAAAATCTGGAATTCCTGGCCTAACGAGGCAAGGAACATAACAAACTTTGGACAGTTTAATAATTTCATTTCAGCCTGGTGTTTTTCTGAAAACTGTTTCTGTAGTGCTTGCCTTTAAGTCTTGCTGCCCCATGACAAATGTCTCAAGCTTTACATTGCTTTGTCTAAATATACTTTTTTATGTCTTGGTACTTCAATTAAATGCTGCTAGTGCTTTTATTTGATCTCAATTATGCTTATTTTAGTGCTTTGCTGTATGTTTTGTGCTTATTAACCTGTTGTTGTTCTATGTCTATATGTACTTATTTTACATATATATGTGCTGCTGATGTCTTTGTGTATTTTATTTGTATTTATCATAATGTTTGTGCTGTTCTTGCATGTGCTTTCGTTGTTTTTAAAATATCCAAAGTCGTTTAAAGAGCTCTACAGAGCTCGTGTTACTGATTTTATGACGACTATAAATAAAGTTTACTTACTTACTTACTTACCTAAATATAAGTAAAAAATGAAATGAAATAAGATAAAATGATTCCCGAGGAAGTCAAAGACACTCCTTTTTTCTTTTAATTAATTCCACAAATAACAATCCTGATTGTATAAATTCACAACATCCTTCGGAATATTGATCGATCTAACTATCGCTGCACATTGATCCAACATCATAGCCAAGTGAAGCGATTTAATTGAGGGAACGTGTCGGAACAAAGACTAAACTGTATTTTGAGAAATACAACAAAAGGACAAAACATTAACAACGAAAAAGTGTAAGTCATTTGCTGAAATCTTTCTACATTTGTCATAATTATATTAAATTAATATTTTGAAGTCGTAGTATTTTGTTGATTTGATCGTAAACTGTTTATTTCATCTATGAATGAATGTGGAGATATTGACATTTTACTATAAATTTCCGATAAATGGATTTTCCAATAATTGTACTTGGGTAATAGATTTAAATGTAAAATGGATGGATTGAGCTTTTTCCACCACTTCCGGAGATAACTCAAAACTCAATGCTGTAACTCATTGGATACACATTTCTAAAAATGTCAACGATTAAAAGAGCATATATGGAACTATCAAATGGAATAAGAGGACTTAGATTTAACAAAGAACAACCACAACAACAGCCGGTTCCCACGAACCACGTGCCCGTTGCTGTTACTAAGTCACGGGAGTCTTCCAGTAACCTTAACAAATATGTTACAAATGGAACTGCTATGAGCGCTAGGGTTGTAAGATCACCTAAACCACTTATTGCCAGGAAAATAAGAAGTCTGTTTGGAAGGCACCAACCAGATACAATAAATGAACTATTCATGGACGATAGATTTTTATCAAAATTTTTCTACTATTTTTCTGCGGAGGAACGTGGAGTGTTAGCTCGAGTTTGTCATAGTTGGAAAAACATAATTTACCATCCTAAATATTGGGAAAATGTGATGCCTGTTCTTGTATTACGGAATTTAAGTAAAGGGGAGGAATGCAGACGTTTATTATATGACAGTTTACAGTGTAGGTGCTTTGATTCTATTTGTTTGTTTGGAGCAACAGACGAAGAAGTTGCAGATTTCATAAATCATTGTGCAACATTTAAAAAACAAGTTAGATTTATGTGCTTGAGAAATTCTAATATAACGGACACGGGTCTAGAAATTCTCTGCAAGAAAATTCCTTGCTTGTACAAATTAGAATTAAATGGGTGCAACGAATTAACAGAAACCGGCATGTGGTCTTGCCTAAATCCCAAAATTGTGTCTTTATCTATAAAAGATTGTATTAATATAGCAGACGATACAATTGGCGCCATTGCTCAGCTCCTTCCGGCGCTCTACGAGCTTAATATTCAAGCTTATCATGTAACAGACGCCGCCCTATCCTTCTTTAGTGCTAAACAGAGTTACTGTTTGAGTGTTTTAAGACTTCAATCATGCTGGGAAATTACAAATCATGGTGTTGTGAATATAGTTCACTCTCTCCCCAATCTAACCGTCCTCAGTTTGTCTGGATGTAGTAAAATTACTGACGATGGAATCGAGCTGATCGCAGAAAATCTACGGAAATTACGATCATTAGATCTTTCATGGTGTCCACGGATTACAGATGCTTCGTTAGAATACATTGCATGTGATCTTAGCCAATTAGAAGAGCTAACACTGGATAGGTAAGATTTATACAATATTGAGTCAGTTTCAAAGGTAAGTTGACATTCACAGATACAGTAGATCTATAACGAACCTGTGACATCTACGATACGACATATAGAATGCAAATATACTATCAATTGTTTAAGCAATTTTCTGAAACGTGCAAGCGTTCAGTTTACAATCTTCTACCAGATGTTTACGTTCTTCGCACTACAAAATAAAAAATTGCTTCATATTACAAAACTGAGGTCGATGCAAAAATTTATCTTGAAATATATATGTATATATCTTTCATTTTCATCGATTTCATAATAGTTTACCAATCAGTAGGGAATCATGTTATTGACGACAAATACATTTTCTGACTGGCGGATAAGAAGTTAAAGATAGATCCAACGATTCCAATTATTTCCCAGCCGTTCGTATATATTATTATACAACAAGATTAGTTCACCCAATACACAGTAATAGCCATTTTATTTATCTAAACCAATAGCTGTCGCATTTGTACTCTACTGGCTTCCAACATGAAAAGAAACAATTAGTGGTGACATTTTAATGGAAATACCAGTGGAAAATCGGTTTAAAAGGGAACAGAACATAATGTCATCAGCCTGTCAGATCATGTCTTCATACATTGCAATAAGTCATCAATATTTATTGCAAACTTAAGGGGATCTTAGGCTTCAGAATACGGGTTCTTCAATAATTTTATTTTTGACATCTGATGCATTTAGTTCTACGAGTATAAGTGCTTGATATAGGACATAGGTCTCACATACTGAATACATAAAAGGCAAAGTGCAGTGTGTGGGCGTCAGTAGGATCCAACAAAAACGTACTCAAAAACTGTCTGTTGTCAGTCATACCAACAAACACCTACTCAAGAACTGTCTGTTGTCAGTCGTACCAACAAACACCTACTCAACAACTTTCTGTTCTCAGTCTTACCAACAAACACCTACTCAACAACTGTCTTTTCTCAATCTTACCAACAAACAACTACTCAAGAAATGGCCGTTCTCAATCATGCCAACAAACACCTGTTCAACAAATGTCTGTTCTCAGTCGTACCAACAAACACCTACTCAACAACTGTCTGTTCTCAGTCGTACCAACAAACACCTACTAAAAAATGCCTGTTCTCAGTCGTACCACCAAACACCTACTCAACAACTGTCTGTTGTCAGTCATACCAACAAACACCTACTCAAGAACTGTCTGTTGTCAGTCGTACCAACAAACACCTACTCAACAACTTTCTGTTCTCAGTCTTACCAACAAACACCTTCTCAACAACTGTCTTTTCTCAATCTTACCAACAAACAACTACTCAGTAATGGCCGTTCTCAAATTTACCAACAAACAACTACTCAAGAACTGGCTGTTCTCAGTCGTGCCAACAAACACATATTCAACAACTGTCTGTTCTCAGTCGTACCGACAAACACCTATTCAACAACTGTCTGTTCTCAGTCGTGCCAACAAACACCTATTCAACAACTGTCTGTTCTCAGTTGTACCAACAAACACTTACTCAACAACTGTCTGTTCGCAGTCGTACCAAAAATCACTAAACAAATGCCCGTTCTCAGTCGTACCAACAAACACCTGCTCAACAACTGTCTGTTCTCAGTCGTAACAACAAACACCTAATACTCAACTGTCTGTTCTCAGTCGTGCTCAATTAAATAAGATAAAAGAACAATATTTAAATGGTTTTTACATGGCTGTTCTCAGTCGAGCCAACAAACACCTATTCAACAACTGTCTGTTCTCAGTCGTACCAACAAACACCTACTCAACAACTGTCTGTTCTCAATCTTACCAACAAACAACTACTCAAGAAATGGCTGTTCTCAGTCGTGCCAGCAAACACCTGTTCAACAACTTTCTGTTCTCAGTCGTACCAACATACACCTATTCAACAACTGTCTGTTCTCAGTTGTACCAACAAACACCTACTAAACAACTGTCTATTCGCAGTCGTACCAACAAACACCTACTAAACAAATGCCCTTTCTCAGTCGTACCAACAAACACCTGCTCAACAACTGTCTGTTCTCATTCGTACCAACAAACTCCTATTCAACAACTGTCTTCTCAGTCGTGCCAACAAACACCTATTCAACAACTCTCTGTTCTCAGTTGTACCAACAAACACCTACTAAACAAATGCCCGTTTTTAGTCGTACCAACATACACCTGCTCAACAACTTCTGTTCTCAGTCGTAACAACAAACTCCTAATACTCAGCTGTCTGTTCTCAGTCGTGCTCAATTAAATCAGATAAAAGAACAATAGAAGAACCTATTTAACAGCTGTCTGTTCCCAGTCGTACCAACAAACACCTACCCAACAACTGTCTGTTCTCAGTCGCACCAACAAACACCAATTCAACAACTTCTGTTTGCAGTCGTACCAACAAACACCTACTCAACCAATGTCTGTTCTCAGTCGTACCAACAAACACCTACTTAACAGCTGTCTGTTCCAAGTCGTACCATCAAACACCTACTAAACAAATACCCGTTCTCAGTCGTACCAACAAACACCTGCTCAACAACTGTCTGTTCTCAATCGTAACAACAAACACCTAATTCTCAACTGTCTGTTCTCAGTCGTGCTCAATTAAATCAGATAAAAGAACAATATTTAAATGGTTTTTACATGGCTGTTCTCAGTCGTGCCAACAAACACCTACTCAACAACTGTCTGTTCTTAGTCTTACAGTCTTACCAACAAACAACTACTCAAGAAATGGCTGTTCTGAGTCGTGCCAACAAACACCTGTTCAACGACTGTCTGTTCTCAGTCGTACCAACATACACCTATTCAACTACTGTCTGATCCCAGTCGTACCAACAAACACCTACTCAACAACTGTCTGTTCTCAGTCGTGCCAACAAACACCTACTAAACAAATGCCTGTTCTCATTCGTACCACCAAACACCTACTCAACAACTGTCTGTTCTCAATCTTACCAACAAACAACTACTCAAGAACTGGCTGCTTTCAGTCGTGCCAACAAACAACTATTCAACCACTGTCTGTTCTCAGTGTACCAACCAACAGTTACTCAACAACTGTCTGTTCGCAGTCGTGCCAAAAATCACTAAACAAATGCCCGTTCTCAGTCGTACCAACAAACACCTGCTCAACAACTGTCTGTTCTCAGTCGTTCCAACACACCTAATATTCAACTGTCTTTTCTCAGTCGTGCTCAATTAAATCAGATAAAAGAACAATATTTATATAGTTTTTACATGGCTGCTCTCAGTCGTGCCAACAAACACCTACTCAACAACTGTCTGTTCTCAGTCGTACCAATAAACACCAACTCAACAACTGTCTGTTCTCAGTTTTACCAACAAACAACTAGTCAAGAAATGGCTGTTCTCAGTCGTGCCAACAAACACCTGTTCAACAGCTGTCTGTTCTCAGCGGTACCAACATACACCTATTCAACAACTGTCTGTTCCCAGTCGTAGCAACAAACACCTACTCAACAACTGTCTGTTCTCAGTCGTTCCAACAAACACCTACTTAACAAATGCCTGTTCTCAGTCGTACCACCAAACACCTACTCAACAACTGTCTGTTTTCAATCTTACCAACAAACAACTACTCAAGAACTGGCTGTTCTCAGTCGTGCCAACAAACACCTGTTCAACAACTGTCTGTTCTCAGTCGTACCAACAAACACCTATTCAACAACTGTCTGTTCTCGGTTGTAAAAAACAAACACTAACTCAACAACTGTCTGTTCGCAGTCGTACCAAAAATCACTAAACAAATGCCCGGTCTCAGTCGTACCAACAAACACCTCCTCAACAACTGTCTGTTCTCAATCGTTCCAACAAACACCTCCTCAACAACTGTCTGTTCTCAGTCGTACCAACAAAGACCTAATACTCAGCTGTTTGTTCTCAATCGTGCTCAATTAAATCAGATAAAAGAACAATATTTACATAGTTTTAAAGTTTTTTTTTACTAGATTTGTAGTTGACTTTGAAAGTATTAAGCAATACTTTCATGTTCAAGTGAAACATGTCGTCCAGGTTGTTTCACGGCTGTATGATAACATGACTGATTATGAACATTGACTGCATCAGTATGATTCTTGTCTTTGTACAAAACAGGTCGAATATATCGTCAAATGATAAAATGGGAATCCTTAATAATTGAAAAAAAAAAACAAAACAAATAACAAGAAAGAAAAACGGCAATTTAGATGTAACACAAAATGGAGACAACACGACAAAGTCAAATAAACAGTGTTTTCCAGTCTTATGAACCGAACAACCTCGAACTAATTGATTAAAAAAGATGACAAAATACATGCAAGATGTTACAAAAACAAATAAAATGTGGGAACTTAAGATAAGTTGGGTCCTTTTTTGGACGTAAGTGTTCAGTATAGCAAAAGATCTACAAAAATTCTCTTAAATATTCATGTGAAACATCCGTTTAAAATTGATTTTATCGTTATAAGAATATATAAGTGTTAAAAGATGTGAAACAAATATAATTAATACAATGACGTTGTCAATATGAAACAATTATATATATTGAAAAAACAACGTTTTATTCCATACAATAGACTACGGCTCTTCAAAGCTTTTTTTCTTGATAAAATAATTTGCCTGTGGAAAAATATTGGCTAAATATATCTAAGCAAGGTATAATTTAGAAGAACGTTCGATAAAACGAATGAGTCATCAGGTCGGATCAGCAGCCCACGTCTTTATTTATTGATGAATCTATAGAATTTTGAAGTCTTTAGGTTTTAGTTCGATTTCAGTTAATTAACGGAATTTACGCGAAGAACAAATGAATAAAAGAAGAGAACTTGGGAGATTTATTTCCCGAATGTGCGATCTACGTTCATTTGTAGTAATTAGTACAGAGACTAGAAGGTTAAGCGTACTGTAATTTCCATAAGCTTTTGTTTGTTTTATTGCATTTATGCTGACTCGATTTGTTCATATTTTGATTTTAGGATAAACATTCTTTACATGAGGGTTATGCGTGCATACCGTGTCGACGAACCCATTCTTACTCCTCAGGAAGTTAATGTGAACATAGCTTAAGACACTAGTTTTTTTTTGTCGGGCAAAGGATAACAGTGATTGTAAGAGCACTTTGCCAGTTTATGTTTGTTGACAATCCCGCACCCATGACCAATCTTCATGTCTTCACATGGATGTAGCGTTGCTCGACAATAAGCAAGGAATTCCGCTTAAACCGGTGCTAGGTGTCGTCTTGAACTTACTATGAGGTATGAGCAAAGCTCATTGTTGAAGGCCTCATGGTGACTTCAAGATGAAGAACAACAATAAAAGCGTTGTTCCTTTGCTTGTTTTTTACCATGTATTTGTAGAGACTTTGTCTCATGTGCATTTACTCCATATCCTTTTATTAACCATACACATATTAAACTCATATGACACAACGGATTATGGAATCTAGACAAACTACTCTTATTTGGTCTATTATGATACCATTTATTGCACACTATACAAAACTATCAGTGTGTTTTTGTCATTTTGGGAAATATATACAGGAAGATATAAAAATTACTATATCTATTTACACAAACTTTTGCTGGTTCCAGGAAAATGATTATTTACATCAGATCTATCCAAATGAGCTTGAAATTAAAGAAACAACTGAAACACCTACTTCAGCGTCGTACCTAGATCTTTTATTGTATATTGACGAAGATGGACGTTTGAAATCTAAGCTATATGACAAGCGTGATGATTTTAATTTCCCCATTGTGAACTTTCCCTTTCTTAGCAGAATTATACCTACCTCTCCAGCCTATGGAGTGTACATTTCACAGTTGATTCGTTACTGTCGAGCTTGTAGTTTGTACAGTGATTTTTTGAACAGAGCAAAAAACACTGTCCCAAAAGCTGCTTAGTCAGGGATTTGTTCAACCTTTGTTAATTTCATCCCTCAAGAAATTCTATGGCCGTCACCATAGCATCATTGAAAGATATGACGTGTCAGTATCCCAAATGAAAGTGGACATTTTCAGCTAGATTCACGTCTTCCCGGATTTGACTACCGACTTTGACATTTTCCCGGATTGAATCACTCACAGTATGACGGGTGCTGTTAACATAGCAGGACATGCTTACCCTTCCGGAGCACCTGATGTCACTCTCAGTTTCACTGGAGTTCACACTGTGAGTGCCTTTGTTCTGAGTGTTGTGATTTCTGGTTCTGTGCTTTGTGTCTGTCTAACGTCATTGTTTTTGTGCCGGTCTGACGTCATTGTTTTCTGTGTTCTCGTTTTTGCCCTGTCTTTGGACTTCGATTTTTGTGAATTTCACCCCTTTGTTCCTATACCGTTGTTTCACAAAATCCGCGTCCTTTGTCTCTTATTAGCGACTAATAATTTGTCAATAAACTTTTTGATTTGAGAATATAGAATAACAAAATACAGAAGAACTACTTTTACTGTTAATTTTCTACATATGCGCATTTCGACAAATTATGTCGCATCAGTGCAGATAAAACCAAACATTTGGAAGTCCATTAACTGAAAAACGTGTAAATCTGATAGAGAACAAATAGAAATGTAGAATTATAGCAGATTATATATATCGTATTGCTAGACTTTTATATTCATATCGACAAATGGATACGACGCAGAATTGTCTTAAAAGCTAAGTTATAGTTTGCCTGTACTTCCTTGTATTTTAATTTTTTTTCAATGATTATATTTGATTATCAGATCCCCTTATTCGAAGCGCTTATCCAAATTTAAGATAAAAACCACTACCCAATCCTTTAATTTCATCTTCCGTTTTATCGCTTTAGTGATCCAACAGTATTACAGGATTTTGTACAACATAACAAAATTTTACTGTTATTTATGCAACTTTGGTACTTTTGTATTTTTAAAAGTTGACTTGAATAAGGGATATTGGCAAATACACATGAAAGATGTGTAAATGCAAACGATGTTTATAATACGAAAGATGGTTTACATATACCAATTGAAGCTGTTAAGGTGATCTTTACAAGAGAAATTAGCAAATTCATATGAAAAACACATCCTAAAGAAAAATGGTAGGTTGGTGTTATCTTATCCAGAGAATACCATATTTATGGGGATAACCAGTAAGAGATGTGTTTTTTCATCCATGTTTAAATTGAAATTTGCAACTCTTTTCATAAAATTATATCTTATCTGGCTAAAGAGCTCGAAATTAAAGACCTTCATCTAGAATTTGACAACAGAGGTAGACTTCAAACCAAGTTATATGGTGAACGCGGTGACTTCACTTTTAAAAAGTCACCACCCCTCTTCTTTGTAGCAACATTCCTAATTAACTAGCATAAGTTGTTTACAAATCCCAACTCATTGTATAATAAAAGGCATGTGGTCGATACTTATAAACTTATAAATACTGTAGCTAAATTTATTTATGAATGCTTATTTCATTAATGAAACTTTGTCAACATTGTTTGATGTGTCTTTAATTTGTCAACATTGTCAAGGCCATTGTATTATTATGTGGTTGTGCAATAAAATATTGTTGTTATTGTCCTTGCAAGAGTTCTGTTGCTAATTAGGCTACATAAATAACGGCATGTTACCCCGGGCATGTTACCTATCGCTACATAAATTACGATCGACATAATCGTGTGGACAGCTATGAGATATATATGCTTCCCAGATGACAGCAAATATTCTCTTTATTGAAAATCCACCTACTAGTAATCAAAAGATATACCCAAACCTCCTTGGCTGTCAACGATCATTCTAAAGAAAATAATAATTGTATCTTTACCGAACTAGGGGTTTTCTCTGACGGTATGACTCGAAGCATTTTAATTAAAATAAGTAACTGATCACCACACGAACCAAAGAGCTGGAGTCTTAACATACCCACACGTTTCCTTGACATTTCATGATGATATCCTTAGGGTTACTCCTGTATCTGACATCACACTCACGTACGTTGACTTTCCGTTATAAATTTGATGAAATACTGACTGTTTATTAATAACTGAAGTTGTTGTAATAATAGCCTGTTTATCCATTAATTTAATCTACAAGGGTTCACCACGCAGATCTGTAGTACAGTCATTAACACTTTTCAAACGTTTTTTTTTTTTTGGTGGCTTTGATTTAAGAATTAAAAGGATAATGTGTTACTGTGTGTAGGGTTTATTGATTGATTAGTTAAGAGTTTCACGTCTAGAGAGCAAAATTTGAGCAATATCAGGACGATAACAAGTTAATCAATTTAAAAAATACATAAGTAAAAGAAGAAAGAAATAAAGGTGGAAGAGACGACCGGGAAAACGAGTTTTTAGTGCCACTTGAAAAGGGGAAAATGGATACGGACATGGAATTAAGCCTTTTATACGAGACCCAGTGACTCTGCTCTCGTTAAAAAATATAGAAGGGAATTTATACTACATGGAGTGTGGCTATTCTCCACACAGTTCGGCTACTATAGTTCGTGGCCAGGCTTTCCGTATTATGACCTGACTATACGTCTATATAAAGCCTAACTTCACCTCAATCGAGATAGTTTGATTGAGATGAAGTTAGGCTTTATATAGACGTATGGTAACTTAAAATGAAGAACAACAATAAAGCGTTGTTCCATTGCTTAGTTTAACAATGTGTTTATAGAGACTTTGCCCAATTTGCATTTACTCCATATCCCTTCATTGTTAAGTAAAAACAATTCATCCAGGAACTATTATTATACAGACTTGATCTGGATATTATATATCTATGGTAGGAAGACAGATCAATCCAGCTATATACATACATAATTTATTATCAACATTGTAAATGCTTTTAATATATAACTACCGTATACCATCCATAAATGTGTCAATAATTCCATTTGCTGAATTGTGTATATAGAAAAGCATGACACAGTGAAGACTGATATTTATTTAGACAGTGAAAATTTCAACTCAAATGTGATGTTAAAAAAGTTAATGTCGGGAATTTTAGCTCTGCAGTCTGTAAATTGGTTATGTTGGGTAGGGTCTGTCAGATATCGAAGGGTGTTGGTGATATGTGGAGTATTGAAGGATGCGGGGTCTGTAGATATTTTGGATATTTTAGGGTGTTTTGGGTATATTGTAGGGTCAGTCAGATGAAGCGTTATTGCATGGTCTGTGGGATATTGTTTGGGTGTGTCGGATATTGCGTGGTCTGTGGGATATTGTTGGGTCTGTCGGATATTGCGTTGTCTGTGAGATATTGTTTGCTCTGTCGTATATTGCATGGTCTGTTGTATATTGTTTGGGTGTGTGGAATATTGCGTGGTCTGTGGGATATTGTTGGGTCTGTCGGATATTGCATGGTCTGTTGTATATTGTTTGAGTGTATCGGATATTGGGTGGTCTGTGGGATATTGTTGGGTCTGTCGGATATTGCATGGTCTTTTGTATATTGTTTTGGGGTGTCGGATATTACGTGGTCTGCGGGATATTGTTGGGTCTGTCGGATATTCCGGTGTCTTTGAGTTATGAGGGTCAGGTATTGCAGTGTCTGTCTGTTGAATGTTGCTTTAAAGATCCAACAGAGACGGTATGCTGAACAACAATACAGGTCAGATCCAAGATTTGCTTCGTTGTTTTCTCGGACAAATTTCAGCCCCAAAACGGCTTCATATTTTATCATATAAAACTTATCACTGACAAAACTACAATATCTAGAATTCTGTAGCCAATTCTGTAGATACTGGAGTTGGCGTTTGAATTTCATAAATTATCTTCGAGATCCGATGACCTTAATGTTCTTTCACTGATGCTGCAGATTTCTACTGAAAAACATGACGGTTCCTCTTAAAACCCTTCGAGATGGTTGGAAGTTTGATTGTTTTCCAGATAAGTTTTGTTAACCAACAGACTGGGATCCTTGTGCCTAATGGCAGTTTATATAGCAGCAAGCCCTGTGTGATCAATTTTCCAAATAACGTTTTGTATCATTCCTTTCTTTTTCATGATAGCGGCCCTGTGGTTAGATGTCAAACTGTATTTGGTTTTATTCGTATTTTTATTATACTACAGTTAAACTGGGTTGAGAAATGTGATAATTGATGCCCCAAAACAGGTTTTATCCTACCGGTGGCTTTAGCTAGTGCTGGTACCAATTCCGGCTGTCCAGAGTTCCTGTCGTTGTATACATTTTTGTGGTTTTGTTATGGAGTTCTCTCGGCTGGATTGTGGCCACCTGTGATTGAAATTTTCAGTCTTTATTGTCCCCTCTTTTTCAATGTACTATGATATCATTAATATATTTTTTCATGTGAAATGTCATCATTCTATTATTATGATGTTAGGGGGAAAATTCTTATTGAAATTGCCAAACGTCAAATGTCTCTCAAGAAAATGACTAATTTCTCAACGGACGAATGTACAGCACATTACATCGTCCGTTGAGAAATTAGTCATTCTCTTGAGAGACATTTGACGTTTGGCAATTTCAATAAGAATCATAATAATAGAATGATGACATTTCACATGAAAAGATATATTAATGATATTGAAATTAAGGGCAAAATATAATTCAACTTGGTTAATAATTGTAGTTGTACATCAATGACCTTCACAAACGTCAGTGTAGAGCAATATGCACATCGCCGAAAATTAGTGATTGACGTTACATAGTGCGACTGATTACTGATTTATTCAAGGCTACGAAATGCAATTGTTAATTCATATTTAGTTGACATCAGTGGGATATGGTCATGATAGGTAATAATTACTTTTACTTCTACAGGTGTTCACACGTGACAGACATAGGTGTTGGGTACTTATCCACTATGACGTCATTGCAGAAGCTGTATTTACGATGGTGTACACAAGTGCGTGACTTTGGTCTTCAGCATATCTATTCAATGAGGCATTTACGGGTACTTTCATTAGCTGGTGAGTTGATTCCTTTCAAGTACCTTTCAAAGGTAAATTGTGCAAGACAGACAAAAGCGTTCAGTATTCTTTGCACAAACAGCAAAAGCATTTTAACCGAGAAACCGTTGCAACATTGCTGCGCATGCATGCCTTATTCGCAATAGTTGCGACGTTGATGGAAGATAATTGCATTATTCTGCTAATCTTATAAGAACAAACCACTCTTAAATAAATCATGAGACGAAATTCATATCATGCCTAATGGAATTGATGTTTCTATAAATTTACATTTCTTGTAAGAAACACGACACCATTAAAATATTTGCTATCCTTTCTTCATGCCATTTGTCCATTATTGTAAGGATGATTTCGTTCCCCAAACACCAATAATACCGATGTCTTCGGAGACCGATTCCTCGTCTTAATTCAGGAAACTACGATGTATTGACACCTGGCATTCTGAAATTAACCAACACGGAAGCTTGATTGACATACTACATGAAATCAATCCATAAAAAAAATATTAACCTTAAATATCGATTTCCGACATAATTGAACTATAGAGCATATACACGCTATGTAATTTCTGATTTATTGATAAACTGAAATAGCTATTTGTGCTATTTAAACAAGTTGTAAATTACAACTGTCGGGATGTGAAGCCTTAAGTACCATTAATTTCAATTTCAGTCAGCCATGGTTTAATTACCAATTTATCAGCCAAAAATAAAGGCTTTACGACAGAACAACTTACGACGTAGTAAATGATATTCAGTTGTGCTTTCCTCGCAACATATAGCAGATAAGATAGTGTTTATCTAATTGTAAACTTCCGATTCCTGTCTAGATGAGTTTAATGATTTGGTGAATGAAATATACAAAGGCATATTTTTTTCAGGTTGTACACTTATATCTTGTCAAGGCCTGTGTGGATTGACACAACTGAGACACCTCGAGGAATTAGAACTAACAAATTGTCCGAGTGCTACCAAGGAAATATATTTATACCTAAAAGAGAACATGCACCATTGTCTTGTATTAGATTGACGTTTATATATGGAAGCAATGGATGTGAAGTTATCACCACGACAAATGATTCGTTAGTAAGTGAGGAAGGAGTTTACCAGATAATGTTCAGAGCGAGAACAAGAAATTGGAACACTGTTTTAACAACGTTATACCGGTTTTAATACTCAAGCCTATAAAAGGCTCAAGTCGTGCTTAACTGTCTCAACGTATTCCAATGATGAATTTTAGTGTCATTGCATTTTCAGATGTTTAGAAATTAAACTATTGGCGAATAAACAACGAACAATATAAGAAATTTCGCAGGAATTATACCTTTGTAAAACACTGATATTGCAAGCATTGTGAGCATACAGAAATCAACTTTGTGTTTTTAAGCTACACAATCATTGTCTTTTTCACTTTTTTTTTCAAAGTAGAACAAAATTCATTTTAAACTTGCACACTTGAACATGCATACGAATCAAGCCTGCAAGTAAGTACTAGGAACTTGATTTTGGAAAATTTGGAAGTTGAATTAAAGCAGGGTCTAACATGTGGAATTGTGACAATCGAGTCTCAACAATATATTTTTATTTGTAATATATCTGCTGCCATGTCGCCTTCTTGATGTATTTGACGTCTTTCAAATATCGATTTTCTAGTTTCTGATTAATTGTTCTAAATTACTAAACTATGGTTTTGTATGTGAAATGTACATATTACTATTTGTAATTTTGTATGCTAATTCCACCCAGTATTTAATTTTCAGGTTGTTTTTCATTGTAATTTGTTGTTTAATAAAACCATATAAACTTCTGATGTATAGTAATGTGCAGAGAAGGCTAGACACAAAATGATTTCAATTTAACGCAAACCAGCTCCAATTAGGAAGCTGAAACTATACAAATGTTTAAGATAACGGTCATGATTAAATTTGCCTACATTTCAGAGACATAGTCAGGGAATTTGACAAGGAAATGTTTGTACTGGATTACATATTTTCCATGGACTAGTGTCTTACCAATGTTTAATGCTAACAATTTGAAGATGAAGCACAACAATGAAAGCGTTGTTTCCTAAGTCTTCAGTACCATATATTTATTATAGGGATTTTGTCCAATGTACATATGAAAAAGAAAGGAAATGGGGTAAATGTCAAGGAGACAACATCCCATATCCAGGTTAAAACGACCCAAAACAAAACATCTAGGGGTCACCATATGGTCTGCAACACAGTGAGAACCTCACACCATATAGTAAGCCCTAAATGGCTCCAAAAAGGTAAAAAAGTGAATACATCAATGGAAACAAACCACACCCAATTACCCAAATATCAAGAAACTAAAATTTTATAAGAAGACAAGGACAAGCCAATGACCAACATATTCCTGACTTGGGACAGGCGCAAAAATTCAAAAATTACGGTAGGGTTAAACTCGTTTTCTTGGATCCACCCCCCCTTATGTGTGGTGAATGGCTTAAAATAAATACACAAAATGACTCACAGTAAAAATCAAACTATAAAAGAGTCCAACTTATCAAGACGAGTACCCTTACAATGAAGTACATAAAACATGAAGACAATACACACAGGTACTGTCCGGACAAATGCTCGCAGTTATTGACAGCTAGCTTAGGACATGTACTCCATATCCCGTTATATGTTCAAAAGTTTCAAAGAGATTTTCATTCACTAGTATTTTATTATCCTCACGCCCAACGAAGTTTGGGAGGGGATATAGCGTTTCGCCCGTTCGTCCGTTCGTCTGTTTGTCCGTCCGTTCTAACTTAAGACCATATATCTTTTGAATAACAAGTCAAAGGTGGACAAGGTTTTGTCCATGGATGCATATTGAATAATACTTGAGGTTGATATATAGAATAGGTGGATTTGACCTACATTTCATGCATGAGTGACTCAGGTTAAAGTTTTGTAAGAGTCCAGATCTGGGATACTACAACTCGTAGAGGAATAATATTTTGTATGTAGATGGGTCTTGTAAAGTTACGAAGCTCCAGATAAAAATTAGGTCACTTTGACCTACATTTCATGCATGAGTGACTTAGCTTAAAGTTTTTGTAAGAGTCCAGATCTACGATACTACAACTCGTAGAGGAATAATATTTTGTATGTAGATGCGTCTTGTAAAGTTACGAAGCTCCAGATAAAAATTAGGTCATCTTGACCTACATTTCATGCATGAGTGACTTAGTTTAAAGTTTTTGTAGGAGTGCAGATCTGGGATACTACAACTTGTAGAAGGTTAATTTTTCATCAGTAGGTGCATATGCTATTGGTATGAGGCTCCTGATTGAAATAAGGTCACTGCATTTCTTGCATGACTGGCTCAGATTTAAGTAACAACACAGATCATGAATGGTACAACTTTGTGGAGTGCTTTTAATATTAGATAAACATCCAACAATCGGGCAAGGGGATTAACAGTCGTTTTCGACTGCCCCTTCTCTTGTTAGTATTATGTTCTGTGGTGGCCCAAACGCCCGGGGGTGGAGGGGGGGGTGAGGTTACTGCTTATAACTTAGATAGTATTTTTTTGCTATCAGTTCGTCTTTAACAGGGTATCTTTTTCATTATTTCCATATGGCCATTCCGGAAAGTAGTTTTAAGAATACATGTATTTACTACGAAATACAGCCATCAACACCAGTTTTTAACCCACAGATACCAGCAATATATACTATACCCATAGAAACTTCAATGCATATTTGTTTTGAGAGCAAGATATTGATTTTAGAAATAAGTCTTAAACAGGGTATATTTTTTGCATTTTTGTCTTAAACAGGGTGGTAGGTTTATCATTTTCTCATTCTTAAACAGGCCCATTTTTATTTGGCTATCGGCAGAGTATTACTAAAATTATTGTCAACAACCCCCCCCCCCTCCTCCGGCCTAGATGACAAAAGAACGATTTTTAAAGACACACGATTCCTCTAAATTTGCTTCCAGTAGACTCTCCTCAGGTTTTTTTTATAAGGCACTGACACATATAGTACTATGTTATATACTAGTATCTGGTGATGGATAAAAGTTTCCACAAGCTGTGTCCTAGACAGACTACTTTTTCTTTTCTTTCTTTCTTTGATTTCCTTTACTAGCCATCCGATAGAATAACATTAGTATATCAATGATTATTGATATTTTGATAAATTTGCTGTAAGTTATAGATTATCCCCCTTGGGATACAATGTTACTAGCTCCTAAATGAGAAATCATTTCATATACCATTCTTGACTAGTTTGGTAATATTTGGTAATCTATATCAAGGACATAATATACCTCCTTGTCTCGGACTATCCATGGAATGCAAGTTGTATTGGGCACTACCCATTAACTATTTTTGTAAGTTTGGTAACTGAGCAAATGATTTCAGACTATAATAAGTTTATCAAACTTATTCCCCTGTGATCCCATTATTAAACCTGATCCTATTCTGGTTGCCATGTACTTTGTAAATAAGATTTTGTAATAAATCATCCTATCATTGTTAACAATTGTCTCCTGTCTTTCATTTGTGTCTTCTAGTGCAGTTCGCTTGTGGATTGTGGCCTGTAAGTGATTGTCATTTTCTGCCATTGTAGGCGTTTACTATTAACCTTATACATCACCTCTAATTCATAAGTTGTAGTATATGCAATATTTTATCAAGATACCAAGGACGTATAATCAGTACAGGTCCAGACTAGTTGAGACAGGTCGAGACTGGTTCAGCAAATTTCAGACTGAATCACACTTTGGTCGAGACTACTTAAGTAATTTTCAAACAAGTTGAGACTGGTCAAGTACTTTTCAGTACAAAAAGTGCCCGTTTCAGACTTTAGCATTTTGTAGTGATGGGCGAACCTACAGCTACGTCCACACCTAAACGACACGACGACACTAAACCAAGGGATAAGATGCGGATTGTACTGAATAATTTTCAGAGCATAAAGAACAAAGCAGCAGACTTGCAAATGGCTATAGAATCATCTAGACCAGATATAATTATAGGCACTGAAACCTGGTTAACAAAGGACATGAAATCATCTGAGTTAAACCAAGCAACTATGAAGTATTGTGACGTGATAGACCAAACGACCCACATGGAGGTGTTCTTATCGCTAGTAGCCGAGTGCTAGTCAGCTGCGCTGATCTCACTGGTGACTCTAGCGAATTCATCAGCATCAAAGTGAAGTTACAGCAAGGGAAGTCAGCAATAATAGCTGCAGCATACAGACCACCAAATAGAACAGATGTAGAATATACAGAGGCTTTGATAGGAGACATCACAAAAGTGAAAACGAAACACAAGTCTTCCATTTTCATACTTGGTGGCGACTTAAACCTTCCAGACATTAATTGGGAGCTATCTACAACAAGAGGACACCAAGCTCCAGCAAGAGTCAATGAAGCTTACATTAACATGCAATATGACCTAGCAATTGAACAAATGGTTTTATTTCCAACAAGAGCACAAAATACCCTGGACTTGATCTTCACATCTCATCCAACAACTGTTGACAAATGCGAGCCATTACCAGCTATTGGGAAGAGCGACCATGATACAGTGTTATTAGACCTTACACTTAAAGTACATCATCAACAGTCATCTCCAAGCAAAATTGTATTGTGGAAGAGAGCTGATAGTTACAAGATCACAGACGAGATTAAGAGCATGACAGCAAGCATCCTGAACAAGCACTATTCTACAGCGAACGCAATATGGGACGATTATTAACATGCAATTTCAACAATAGTTAAAGACCACATCCCGACCAAAGAGAGCAGGAACAGAAGAACCAACCCATGGATGACCACAAATGTGAAGCGACTACTTCGACGTAGACAGAGAGCATACACAAAAGCAAGGCACACCAACAAGGAAAAAGACTGGGCAAGATACAGAAATCTCAAGACGTCTACACAACGAAAAGCTAGACGAGCACATGACCAGTACATTGATGACACCATATGCGGAGACATGAAAACTACCACCAAAAAGTTCTGGTCATACTTGAAAAGTAAGAACCAAGACACGCAAGGAATATCTCCACTACGTAAAGATGATGGGTTTTTGAACAGCGACACAGAAACCAAGGCGGACATTTCGAACAAACAATTCCACTCAGTATACACAAAGGAAGATATGACATCTATGCCAGACAAGGGCCCAAGTCCCTTTCAAGACATGCCACACATACAGATCAGGGAAGCCGGTGTCCTAAAGATGCTAAAGGACATCAACAGCCATAAGGCAACTGGCCCTGATGGTATCCATGCCAGATTTCTGCATGATTATGCTGAGCACCTAGCAACAGTACTTACCAAACTGTTCCAGATCTCCATAGATACAGGCTATATACCAGATGACTGGCGTTCAGCTGCCATTGTACCAATCTTCAAGAAAGGTGACAAGCACCAAGCGTCTAACTATCGACCAGTTTCCCTGACGTCAGTCTCATGCAAATTGTTAGAGCACATCATTCACAGTCAGATCATGGACCATTTTGATAGGTTTTCAATACTGAGTGACAAACAACATGGGTTTAGATCAAAGAGATCATGTGAGACTCAGCTAGCAGTGACCATAGACAGCATAGCCAAGACCATTGCAGAGGGGGGTCAAGTAGACATAGTACTACTTGACTTCTCCAAAACCTTCGACAAAGTACCACATGAGCGTCTACTAAAAAAACTCCAGTATTATGGCGTACGTGGCTACACTCTCAACTGGATACGAGACTTCCTGAACAGTAGAACACAACAAGTCCTGTTAGATGGACACACCTCATCAACAGCTGAAGTCCTCTCAGGAGTACCACAAGGTACAGTACTTGGACGTCTGCTCTTCCTTGCCTTTATCAACGACCTTCCCGAGGTAACCAAATCAGAAGCCAGACTATTTGCAGACGATTGCCTGTTATTCAGAGACATCCATAGTACAGCTGATACGGAGATTCTGCAAAAGGACTTGGAGAAGCTAGAGAAATGGGAGAAGGCATGGCCCATGGCATTTCACCCTGAGAAATGTGTGGTCATCCAGGTATCACCAAGAAGGAACAACATCACTTCTAACTACAGACTACATTACCATCAGCTTGAGTCTATAGATTCCAGCAAGTATTTCGGGGTAACCTTCAACAAGAACCTCAGATGGGATGACCCCATCAACTCCATAACAGCAAGAGCCAATAGAACACTCGGTTTCCTTAAAAGAAATTTGAGAGGATGCAAAACACCAGCTAGAGCCAGAGCCATTGAAGCTATAGTCAGACCAACATTAGAGTATGCCGCCTCAATTTGGGACACACACAACATCGGGCAGATAGAACAGATTGAGAAAGTACAAAGACGCTTTACTATCAAGAAATACAAAGATGTCCGGATGTTGGAACCGCCCTTTTTTCTGGACAATCATGCATTTTTTTAATGAATATCCTGATGTTTTATTAAGAAATACCCCAAAGATTTTCGGCGAAATTTCCTTTCATTTTTAATTGAAACCCCCTTTTCTATTTGCCTGGATCCACGCCTTATATTTTTTAAGGAGATCATTTTAAATGATTGGCTAGCTAATGGTTTACATGTATTTACATTAGCTTCACGGATGAAGTAAAATTTGAGGAATTAGACCAAAGTATTCAGCTATTTGCTAATTATATCTCTCTCTAAAAGCAAACAAAATGAAAACATATTTAAGGTGGCTCACTCGTCACATTTTTGAATTTGTGTCAGATTATGGACTCCTCTGGTTCTTTCCAGTTCAATGGCTTAAGGAATTTTGTACACAGACCCCTACTTTTATTTCAAGAGTGTCTTCTCTAGGTCAAATTAAAACACCTGACAGGTTTTCATCAAATTCTTGATACAACTTCCTCGCTTTAGACAAAATATAGTCCTGATGTCAAATTGAGGGAAAATCCTGAAAAAATCATTTCCTGCCAAATTTTTAATGTCTTCTATCTCCATTAAGGCCATAATAAGGTATATCCTAGATTCTCACCCCATCCCTAGCCCTGAGTTTTTCACCTGCCACAAATATTTATTTTTGGTCCATTTGGGAATATTTCTTTTAAATGACAGCATTTTTCAAAAATCTGATAACATATATATTATAAGATTCGCCCATCCCGTACCTGTTATGTAACCATTACAAATCGTGAATTACAAAATTTCAGTGCACCCATAGGGTCCCTATATTAAACTATGTTGCAAGCTGGCGGCCATCTTGGATGAGGTAAGAACGTCAAAATCACAAATTTTGAAGGGGACAAGCCAAGGACTATTTTGACCAAGTTTTGGTTGAATTTGGCTTGGTAGTTCCAGAGGAGAAAATCTTTGGATGCATTTCCCATAGGGTCCCTATGTTAAACTATGTTCTCTGCTGGCAGCCACCTTCAATGACGTATGAACAGAAAAATCACAAACTTTCAAGGGGACCACCTAAAGACTATTATGTTCAAGTTTGGTTCCAATTTGTTTCAGAGAAGAAGATCTTTGAATACATTTCCAATAGGGTCCTATGTTAACTATGTCCTGAGCTGAAGACCATCTTGGATGAAGTACGAACATAAAAATCACAAACTTTAAAGTGGACCAGCCAAGGACAATTGTATCCAAGTTTGGTTCCTATTGGCTTATAGTGTTTTCAGGAGAAAAGACCTATGAATGTATTTTCCATAGGTCCCTATGTTAAAGTATGTTCCCCGCTGGCGGCCATCTTGGATGAGGTACAACCACAAAAACCACAAACTTTAAAGGGGACCACCTGAGAACTCTTGTGACAAAATTTGGTCCACATTGGCTCAGTGGTTTCAGAGGAGAAGATCTTTGAATGCATTTCCCATAGGGTCCTATGTTTAACTATGTTCCCTAGTGGTGGCCATCTTGGATCAGATGCTAATCTGGACATATGTAGAAATTGTAGTCCTGGAAAAGCTCAACACTTTTGTAATTCACATTTAACCTCCATCTCAAACAGTTTTTGAAATAAAAGTAAAAATGTTAAACAATGGTGAAAATTCAAAGACTAGAGGCTCCCAGGAGCCTGTATAGCTCACCTGTATATAGCAGTGGTACATCCATGCAATAACATTGATTTTTAAATACATTTCTTATGAGGTCTAAAGTTAATCAATGGGACTGCTGGCGGTTATCTTGGATTATGCAGGGACGTGTCAGACAGATTTTTTGCTTAACACCACCCAAGGACTATTATTAGAAAGTTTGGTTGCAATTGGCTAATTTGTTTCAGAGGAGTTGATTGTTGAATGCATTTGCCATAGGGTCTAATGTTAATCAATGGACCCCATTGCCGGCCATTTTGGATTACGCACTGACACTTCAGATACAATTTTCAGCTAAAAATTGAGGTACTTTGTTAAAGTGCGATAACTCGGAAATGGTAAGAGCTACGCAAAATCTGTCGACACACCACCGAAAGCTCATGTCAAGATGAATCCAAAGAAAGAAACCCCATCAAAATCCGATGAAAAATAACAGGTGTGGATCGTATTGCAAGGCAATACAGAAGTCTCCTTACGGTGGAATAATTCAGTATACCAGCAAAAATAGCTAAAGAAAAGTTTTCCGAGCCAAAGGCCCATAACTTCATCAAAAATCAATGGACCCAACCCATACTCAAACTTGATCTGTAACCCATAGTAGTTGATTAACAATGCAAATATGAGCTTAATATCTGAAACAGTTTAGAAAAAAAGTCTGGAAAACCTATATTTTACCAAAATTTTCTAAGTAAAAGGCCCATAACTCTGTCCAAAATCAATGGACCAGAACCAAACTCGAACTTGATCTGTAACCCATTGTGGTAGACTCACACAGCAAATATGAGCTTCATATCTGAAACGGTTTAGAAAAATAGTCCGGAAAACCTATATTTTACCAAAATTTTCTAAGTAAAAGGCCCATAACTCCGTCCAAAATCAATTGACTCGAACCAAACTTGAACTTGATCTGTAACTCATGCTGGTAGACTCACATAACTATTAGCTGCATATCTACAACGGTTTAGAAAAAAAGTATGGAAAACCTATATTTTACAAAAATTATCTAAGTCAAAGGCCCATAACTCCGTCCAAAATCCATGGACCGGAACCAAACTTAAACATAGTGGTAGTATCATATAACAAATATTAGCTTCATATCTGGAACGGTTTAGAAAAAAAGTCCGGAAAACCTATATTTTACCAAATTTGTCCAAGTTAAAGGGCCATAACTCCGTCCAAAATCAATGAACTGGAACCAAACTCGAACTTGATCTGTAACTCATGGTGGTAGACTTACATACCAAATATTAGATAAATATCTCTTATAGTATAGGAAAAAAGTCTGGAAAACTGAGTGTGACAGACTGACGGACGGACTGCAAACCTAAAGTCCCCTTCCGCGAAGCCGGTAGGGGACTAAAAATTTGAGGTACTTTGTAAAAGTGCGATTTTGGCCCCGTTTGACCCCTGATAGCTCGGAAAGGGAAAGAGTTATCCAAAATCTGATAGTTGTGCGCCATGTTTATTTTTCATAAGGAATCCAATGAAAAAAAACTGCATCAAAATCCGACTAGAAAAAAAAAAAATTAAAATTTCCCATACGGTCCAATGTTAATCAATGGGTCCCACTGGCGGCCATCTTGGATTACGCACGGACATGTCGGACATGATTTTTCATTTACACCACCCAAGGACTATTGTGACAAAATTTGGTTGCAATTGGCCCAGTGGTTTCAGAGGAGTTGATCTTTAACGACGGACGACGGACAGACGGACGGACGGACAGACGGACGGACGGACAACGACGGCGGACGCCAAGTGATGGCAATAGCCAAATGACCTTTTAGGTCAGGTGAGCTAAAAAAGGGGCCATAACTCCTGTGTGGGTCGTCAGATTTTCTTCAAACTTGCAGGAAATGTAGATCTTACTATGCTGACCATTTTTGTAATTTAAACTTCACTTCTATCCTCTACCATTTTCAATATATAAGACTAAAAGTAACAAAAAACCGAAAATTTTACGGAAAAGGGGCAATAACTCCAAGATGGGTTATCGGATATTCTTCAAAATTGCAGGGCTGGTAGATCTCATCATGCTGATCATTTTTACCCCCATGTCAGATTTTTGATATCTGTAACGATTTTCAAGTAATTTGCAAAAAACGACAATTTACACCTATGTTCTATTTTTAGTAACAGTGGCCATGTTGTTTGGTCTACGGACATAAAAATCACAAACTTGAAAGAGCATACCCTGTTGATGATTCAGGCCAAGTTTAATTAGTATTGGCCAAGCAGTTTCAGAGGAGAAGATCTTAAAATAAAAGTTAACGGACAGACGGAAGACGGACGCCGAGTGATAGCAAAAGCTCACATGGCCTTTGGCCAGGTGACCTAAAAAAATGGAGGGGAAATATGGATGAGAATCAGAGAGTTATTTCATTATGGTATAAAAGCACCTATATCAAAGAATTGAATGCAGTATTTTGTAGTTTTATTGGAGTGTAAAAAAGGGTGGACCGTAGCACATTTTGAATGAAGCACGCTAGCACTTCATGTGAAAAATGTGCTACGGTCCACGCTTTTACACGACAATAAAACTACAAAATATTGCATTCAATACTTATAATTGCATTCCATAAATGGAATGCAATTGTTCACACAAGATAACTTAATGAAATTCATGGATGATGCACAGTTTCCTAGTTTAGATTATTCGGCCGTCTTTGTTTACATTTGTTGTTGTCAAGGAGTCACGTGCTGCTGTAGTTTTACTGACTGATAAAACACAGTTACAGTAATAATCAGAAGTACTCGTATCCAATCAAATACAGGATTTCAATACGAAGCAGAATGAATGTAATTATATCCTTAGATAAGTCTACAGTCTACAATGCTTAATCAATTCAAAAAGGTTTCAAGAATCTTTGATATAAACAACAACAGGAGTGAGCCTCCTGATCTGGTATACTATAGCATACTTCATAATTTGACAGCCATTATTTAAAATGTAGGTCTAATTTATTTAGCTTTTTAAGAAACAAAGCCAAACTCTGACCAAAGGTGTCTGACTTCTATTTTATACCAGATCTGTCTCTTCAGAGAACTGAAGGCGTTGAATAAATCTGGAAAGAGCTCCCATTCTTAACTTTCTTGGATGAAAGGATTAAACAAGTGAGGACCCTAATAGATGTCTCGCCCGTCCCTGCTTTGCCTCTAAATTGATGTTAAATCTACATAAACTAATCATGAAACTGAGCGTGCTTATTGTGAAATGGACTAAAGCAGAGAAACTTAATGTGGCCACTAGACCTTGAAATTGAGGTTAAGGACAAAAGTCACCTGCCAGACTGACATGTACTACCCAAAACCAACCTACATACCAAATATTGTCAACCTACCACTTCAAGTTTTTTGAGAACGGACTTAAACAGAGAAACTTAATGTTAGACCGTAAAATTGAGGTCAAGGACAAAAGTCACCTGCCAGACTGACATGTACCGGTAATATCCAAGACCAACCGATATACCAAATATTATCAACCTACCACTTCTAGTTATTGTCAAATGGACTTATGCAAAACTTAACATGGCCACTAGACCGTGAAATTGAGGTCAAGGACAAAAGTCACGCTAGACTGACAAATACTAATCAAGACCAACCCCAAATATTATCAACCTACCACTTCAAGTTCTTTTAGAAATGGACTTAAACAGAGAAACTTAACATTAGACCTTGAAATTGAGGTTAAGGGCAAAAGTCACCTGCCAGACTGACATGTACTACCCAAGACCAACCTACATACCATATGTTATTAATCTACCACTTCTAGTTATTGACAAATGAACTTATGCAGAGAAACTTAACGTGGCCACTAGACCGTGAGATTGAGGTCAAGGACAAAAGTCACCTGCCAGACCGACAAATACTACCCAAGACCAACCTACATACCAAATATTATCAACCTACTAATTCTAGTTATTGAGAAATGGACTTAAGGTAGATCGACACTAATACACGGCACATTCGAATGGCGCATTTGCCAAACACAAGTTGGATGCAAAATTGACTTGATTTTCAAGCCAGAATATTCCTTATTTGGCCTTTTCATTGTGGCGTCATAATAGATTGTTATACACTTTCCCGTGAATTAGCTCCCTTTTCCCGTAAACATTGTCTATTTCGTAAATTATATAAAATAACTCTATTACTCAAACAGTGGCATATAGATTTTATCAGTTCATCATAAAGCTGAAGTGTATGCCTCTGAAATATCAAAAAATGAAAAAAATCTATCTGATATTAATTTCATATGAAAGCTAAACAATAAGCATGTTCCCACAGTTCCCTATATATTCTTTGTAAATATCGATGAAAAATACTGAATTTAGCCTGATCTTCAAAGCCTGATAACAGGAAAAGATTATCGTGACATATCATTTGTATTCTATTTTTTGAAACAAGGGACTAAGACCTACAAAAATATTTAAAAATAAAAAAAATTCTGACTGATATTTTTATTAGGCTCGAACTACCTTAAGCCGAGAAACTTAACGTGGCCACTAGACCTTGAAATTGAGGCCAAGGACAAAAGTCAATTGCCAGACTGACATGTACTACCCAAGACCAACTTACATACTAAATATTATCAACCTACCACTTCTAGTTATTAACAAATGGACTTCTGCTGAGAAACTTAACGTGATCACTCGACTGTGAAATTGTTATCAAGGACAAAAGTCACCTTCCAGAAAGACATGTACTACCCAAGACCAATCTACATACCAAATATTATCAACTTTCCACTTCTAATGATTAAGAAATGGAATTACGCAGAGAAACTTAACATGGTCACTGGACTGTGCAATTGAGGTCAACGTTACATGGCTTTATGTCCGTCAGGTAGCACTTGATTAGTACTACTACTGGACCATGTTCCTACATCAAAGGGTTTTCAAAATATCCTGTATTTAGTCTAAGTTGACGCCATCGCCGTCATCATACTTTGCAGGCCTATGTCTCGCTTTCCGCGAACTTCGTCATGGGCGAGACAAAAACTAATGGCTCTCACCTGGTCAATGGCTGGCATAGACAGTTCAAATAACCTCAATGATAAAGGGTCTCACTTTCTAGTATGATAATAGACCTAAATATAATATGTTCCAAAAGGTCAGGGGACTTGATCTTTGTATGCATTTCCCATAAGGTTCTATGTAAAATTCTGCTTCCAGCTGTTTGGGGCAATCTTGGATCTGAAGTGGACTTACTGGACACATTTTTCAAAGTGGGCCATCAAAGGGTTTGGTTCCAACAGGAAAAGTAGTTTCAGAAGAAAATATCTTTGAATGTATTTTCTCATAGGATCCAATGTTAAACTATGTTCTTTGCTGATGGCCATCTTGGATATAACACAGACTTGCTGGACACATTTTTCTAAGACAGACTTGAAGTTCAGTTTGGTTCCAATTAGGCAATTAGTTTCAGGAGAGACTCTTTGAATGTGTTTTCCTATAGGGTCCAATGTTAAGTTAAGTTCCCCTATCACAACCATCTTGGATGGCAGGCTTTTTAAAAAAAAAGGACCTCCCGAGGCATATTACAGTTGTGACCGAGTAGTCTCAGGGGAAAAAATCTTTGAATTTGTTTTCTCGTAGAGGTCAAAGCTAAACTATGTTCTCTGCTTACAGCCATCTTGACTCTGATAGGGACTCGCAGGATCACCTAAGACAATTGTGACCAAGTATGGTTCCAATTTGCCAAGTAGTCTCGGGAGGAAAAAGATCTTTAAATGTGTATTCCAGTCCTTGTGGATATTAAATATTTTTAATTTTTTTGCGGTCAATTAAAAATAGATAGCATACTTTAAATCTGCAATGAAAAAAAAACATGTGCAAAAAATGTTAACTTCAAGATCCTATGTCAGTGAATTGTGCAATGTTTCATCTTGTAATTTTATCGAATGACATTGTTTCCCATAACCTTCCATTATTTAGGCTTGTTGTTAAAAAGAGAAATGTTCAAACAACTTTTTTTCTATGGTTTCAGCTGTTCCACCATGACAATAATCCCAAACCTGGTTCATGTTAGCTGTTCCACCATGACAATAATCCTAATCCTGGTTCAGATATTGATCCCTGAAATTATAAAAAGAGAAATTATCAGCACTGAGGCCAAATTCTGAATGGAAAAACAAAGAGAGGTGATAATAAACATGGCAGTCCTGGTATTCCTGGAAAAAGAAAGAGAGGTGTTATGAAAGTCCCAGTTTCTGCATGACACTGATCCAAGAAATAACTAAACAGGATAGTTTTCAGTTCTCAAACTGGTTCTTAATTAAAATGAANTACATCATTCCTGTAAAGTTTGGTTGAATTTGCTTCAGTGGTTTCAGAGGAGAAGATGATTATGTAAAAGTTAACAGACGACGGACAGACGGACGACGGACGACGGACGACGGACGACAAGTGATGGCAAAAGCTCACACTGACCCTTCGGGTCAGGTGAGCTAAAAAGAGCAAAACCAAAGAAACAAAAGACGATTTATTTACACCATTTGCCTTAGAAGGTAAGCATGTTCTGTCATATTTAGGGCACCCGTCATACTGTTTGTGTGTAAAGGTATCTTGGTGCCCTAATGTTCAAATTGCCAGGGAAAAAGAACGAGAAAAAATTAAAAAATATCTTTTTCTTCAACAATTCAATTACCGTACAGGTATAGCTTTTATAAAGAGTTTGGAACAACTTCCTTAAAGCAGATTGCTGCCATGGATAATTGCAAGTCTAAATGAGAGCAAAATTCAA
>MJUU01054348.1:145497-163699 GCA_002080025.1 Modiolus philippinarum | reverse complement strand
AAGCATGTTCTCTGAGTTTCTTATATTATCTTTGTAGATGTTGTTGAAAAACACCGAATTTGGCCTTGTTTTCAAAGCCTGATCAAAGAAAGAAATGATCGGTAACATATCATTTTTTATTTTATTTTTTGAACATATGAGTTAAAATATACGCAGTATCTTAAAATAAGAAAATTCTGTCTGAAATTTTTATTAGATTCAATCTACCTTAAATTTAGAAGAAAAAAAAACAACACTATTTTACATGGTGCATTATCTATGCACTTGATAAACAAATGTGAGCTACAATTAATTCCTTTGATACAGAAGTACTCCATAAAACATAATTTTAACTTTGTATTAATATGAAACTAAAATAAAATCTTCTTTCATTCCTCAGCAAAAAAGTAGCTACGAAAAGTGGTAAGTGTTATTAATATGGAAGGGATGTTACATTACCTTCTCCTTTAGCAAGGAATCTGATAAAATCCTGTCTGAAGTTAGAAGACATTGTGACTCCTATATCTTGAAAACAAGGTGAAGATAAAGCTATTCCTGGGGGAGGTATACCCTCTGCCTCATTTCCAAACTTGTCTATAATTTGGACTTCAAAGTAGTTGAATTCTGCAAAATAATCATTTTAATCAATATAAAAGCTTTTAAGTCAAGTTTCAGTATTACTGTACCCTAGCAGTGACCATTTCTTATTTCACTGTCACAGTATGGAAAACACAAATGACAAAACATCATGAAGAAAGAAATTCTTCTATATAAAAGAGAGACCTACATGTGTCTTCACTGAGATGATACAGGTACTGAGAGTGTATGGGCACTGTAAGAGAGACCTTCTTCAGTTTTTATTGAGGGGACATGGAAACAGAAAGACAGACTTACTTATGTCCTCATTGAAAGGATATGGGCACTATAGAACTTCTGCTACAAGAGAGGCCAACTTATGTCTTAATTGAGAGGATATGGACACAAAATGATAGACTTACTTATGTCTTCACTGAGAGAATATGGGCACCATAGAACTTCTGCTACAAGAGAGGCCAACTTATGTCTCCATTGAGAGGATATGGACACAAAATGATAGACTTACTTATGTCTTCACTGAGAGGATATGGATACTATAGAACTTATGCTACAAGAGAGACTTACTTAAGTCTTCACTGAGAGGAAATGGATACTATAGAACTTCTGCTACAAGAGAGNTTGGGTGGCCATGGTATACCCAAAGTCGAACCAACGCGTTAACCCCAACCGTCGGGTAAACATAGTTTGGCCAACGTTGGCGTGACCGGTAGGATTTGGTTTTCATTGTTTGATATGCTGGCAACTAGACCAGTCCTGCAATATGGCATACAGTATTAACACTTGCGAAGGATCGATCACTAATTTAATGATTTTAAGTGTACCTTGATTTTTTAAATTTATTTAATTTTCTTGCATTTGTACCTTTTCAGTTTATTTTACTTAAGTTTTATGCTAGATCCATATCATAATAAAAATTCTCTTAGGATTTTATGTTGCCGTATTTGTGCACATACTATATCCATCCCGTAGGAAGCTGTACAATGGAAGATAAGGGGATGAGCTTTTGAACGGAGGGTAGAGAGATTAGGTAAATCAAAACATTGCAGACGAAGATGGAATATGTTGCGGAAATATAGTTTACATTTGTTAAAAGGCTATGTTTAAAGGAATATCTGATTTAAAAGTGCACAAATAATAATATATTTCTTCTTAATAAAATTGTATTTTGAAATATCACCATAGATTATGAAAGTTTATTTGAACGGAAAACTTGAGGGTAGCGAGCTCCGTTCAAAAGGTAGTGAGGCATGAGAACGGAGGGTAGCGAGCCAAATGTTTACATTTAACATACTCAAGAAAACGATGATATGGTATACGTCTTCCAGTATGAAATCAAATCTCAGCAATAGGCAAATCCAAAACTAAACCAAAACCAATATATCAGTTAAATACATTTTCTCTTGGGCTTAACATTTTTTTAGAAATAAAAATTCCGGGAAATGTACATAAAACAACTTAATAGCAGGGTTATTGCATGAATATTGAGGGATATAATCCATAGCAGAATTTAATATTGCACGAGCTTATTTAACGAGGTCGGTAACTTTTGGTTGATTTCAGGCTTAAGGAAATATAATATTGTTATACAATAATAATGTAGGTGGTATATTTATTACATTGTACTGTATGACTACAAATGTAGACACTGGTATGCCAGAAATGTGGGTGGACCATATGGTTATGTTTGTTAAGTCTCCCAAACGAAGTTTGTGGAGACTTATTGTTTGTACTCCGTTTCTTATTTGTTTGTGTTTTTATGCTTAAAAGACACAAAGACGACCTCTCCTCAAATTTATAATTGCAAAGTAACAAAACTACTTTCAACGACATCTTTGATCATTTTAAAATGAATATTCATCCAGGTAACGAAATATTTACAAAAAAAAAAAGAAAAATGATAAGAATAAAAAATAAATATATGAACTAAAACAGAAAAAAACAAGAACATGTGTCTAACGGACACAATGCCCCGCCTCGCACTTATTTTGAACAATGCTAAATGTCATGATCATTCAAGCATGAATTTGGTAGAAAGGATAATTTTTTATTATGATTTTTGTTAAATTATACCCTATTGTGTATTTATATAAAGTTTCATGATAATAGCATACATCATTCACAGAAAAAAATCAACCTAAGGGTAAACCTCATAATACCCCCCCTCCCTTTTATCCAAGATCGGTGAAGCATGAAGTTGGTAGCCGGGATAAATTTTTATTATGATTTTTGTTTGATTACACCCTAACGTGTATTTATATAAAGTTTTATGATGATAGCATACATCCTTCACAGAAAAAAAAACTTCAACCTAATGGTAAACCTCATACTACCCCCTTTTTTCCATGATCAGTGAAGCATAAAGTTGGTAGCATGAGTAAATTTTTATTATGATTTTTGTTTAATTATACCCTGTTGTGTATTTATACAAAGTTTCATGATAATAGCATACATCCTTCACAGAAAAATAACTTCAACCTTAGGGTAAACCTCACACTTCCCTCCTTTTATCCAAGATCAGTGAAGCATGAAGTTGGTAGCCGGGATAAATTTTTATTATGATTTTTGTTGAATTATACCCTAATGTGTATGTATACAAAGTTTCATGATGATAGCTTACATCCTTCACAGAAAAAAAATCAACCTAAGGGTAAACCTAATATTACCCCCCTTTTTTCATGATCAGTGAAGCATGAAGTTGGTAGCCGGGATACATTTTTATTATGTTTTTTGTTTAATTATATCCTAATGTGTATTTATACAAAGTTTCGTGATAATAGCATAGATCCTTCACAGAAAAAAAAACTTCAACCTAAGGGTAAACCTAACTTGGGACGAACGGACGGACGTACGGACGGACAGACCCGAACACTATATGCCCCCTACTATCGTAGGCGGGGCATAAAAACACAAACAAATAAGAAACGGAGTAAAAACAATAAGTCTCCACAAACTTCGTTTGGGAGACTTAACAAACATAACCATATGGTCCACCCACATTTCTGGCATACTAGTGTCTACATTTGTAGTCATACAGTACAATGTAATAAATATACCACCTACATTATTAATGTATAACAATATAATATTTCTTTAAGCCTGAAAGCAACCAAAAGTTAGCGACCTCGTTAAATAAGCTCGTGCAATATTAAATTCTGCTATGGATTATATCCCTCAATATTACATATGACAAAGTATCCTATCAATTTCATTGGCTGAAACAGTCACGTGATTTCAAAAATATTTAGCGTATTTTCAGCTTTGTTTCTATTTATATGTATATTGACGCCATGTTTCTATTTTTCAATATATTGACGCTATGTTTCTATTTATAGTTATGTTGACGCTATATAACTAAATTTATTTCCAGTTTGACTTTCAAGTCTTATTTTTGCACCGCGAAAGATCTTATTATAGAAATAATAAAAAGTACGGTCTTTACGCATATTAAGAGCACGGAGATATAAGACAGCCGAAATCGATACAAATCGATTTAAAAGTTGTACCATGGTATTTTTAAGCGCTGCACATATATAGGAAAACAAAAAAAGTTTTCTGGTTTCTTTTATTTGAAAATAACAGATGTGTTTGCATATATTATCCTTTGCACACATGCAACAAACTCACTCTTGTCGGTGTGCAGATTGATTTCATTTTCGCCTTCAACCAGAGCTTGTACTTGGAAACAAATTCAGACGTGTTGACAAAATCTTACTAGACAAAAATGCAATGAGATACAACCAAAACTACATATGTAATATAACAATAATGGACCTTTTACTCTGTCAATATGTTATATATGGACCTGTTAGGGATATATTGACCTCGGACTACGTCTTCGGTCAATATAAACCTAACAGGTCCATATATAACATATTGACCTCGTAAAAAGTCCATAATTGATAAATATTCATACAATAACCCTGCTATTAAGTTGTTTTGTATACATTTCCCGGAATTTTTATTTCTAAAAAAATGTTAAGCCCAAGAGAAAATGTATTTAACTGATATATTGGTTTTGGTTTAGTTTCGGATTTGCCTATTGCTGAGATTTGATTTCATACTGGAAGACGTATACCATATCATCGTTTTCTTGAGTATGTTAAATGTAAACATTTGGCTCGCTACCCTCCGTTCTTATGCCTCACTACCTTTTGAACGGAGCTCGCTACCCTCAAGTTTTCCGTTCAAATAAACTTTCATAATCTATGGTGATATTTCAAAATACAATTTTATAAAGAAGAAATATATTATTATTTGCGCACTTTTCAATCAGATATTCCTTTAAACATAGCCTTTAAACAAATGTAAACTATATTTCCGCAACATATTCCATCTTCGTCTGCAATGTTTTGATTTACCTGATCTCTCTACCCTCCGTTCAAAAGCTCATCCCCTTATCTTCCATTGTACAGCTTCCTACGGGATGGATATAGTATGTGCACAAATACGGCAAAATAAAATCCTAAGAGAATTTTTATTATGATATGGATCTAGCATAAAACTTAAGTAAAATAAACTGAAAAGGGACAAATGCAAGAAAATTAAATCAAGGTACACTTAAAATTATTAAATTAGTGATCGATCCTTCGCAAGTGTTAATACTGTATGCCATATTGCAGGACTGGTCTAGTTGCCAGCATATCAAACAATGAAAACCAAATCCTACCGGTCACGCCAACGTTGGCCAAACTATGTTTACCCGACGGTTGGGGTTAACGCGTTGGTTCGACTTTGGGTATACCATGGCCACCCAACGGTTGGGATAAACGCGTTGGTCCGACGTCGGGCCAACTTTGATGAACCAACGGTTTGGATGCACATGTTGGCCCAACGTCGGGTCGGGCCGACGTATGAAGCCGAACCCCGACAGTCGACCAACCATGCCGGCCATTTTCCAACGTTGACCCGACGACTTGTTGCAGACTGGGCAGCTTGGTGCCAACAACACCGGCTCGGGTTTTTACTCGCACATATCGTTCGTTCATACATCAAAAACCTTCACTTTTCCTCCTTTCTAAACACAATAAAAGATTTTCTGACTGTTTATTTTTTTCTTTCGTAATTAGACATAAAACGTTAATTTCTTTCCTATTTATACTGTTCTATTACAAGAATTACACCCAAACCAACAAAAATAAAAAAAAAATGCGTTAAATATGCTATACCTAAGTAAGACAGTTCGGTTCTAACGTACTCAAATTCGACACTTTTATAAATGTAGAAATTAATCTGTCAGTGCAAAAATCCCCTACAATAACGATCTAATGAAACTGTTTTGACAAATTTGATCTTGTTCACACACAAACTCAGTTGACCTTATAATAAATTTAAAAGACGCGATTTAAGTAAAGTTTCTTACTATAAAATATCATTTCAACTTCTAATTATATTACACATACGGTATGGAGAGAATCTTACATATGAAAGTCTTAAAACGTATACAAAATACAAGTTACTGTTTTTCAATTGAAGTTTGATTGATTGATTGAATATTGTTTAATGTCTACTCAGCCATATTTCAACTATATCAAGACGAGAACAAGTTTGTTAATTAAATAATCACTTTGGGGTATGAAAAGGGCCATGGGACGGGAAATTCTGACTGCCACTGGAAAAGTAGGGTGAAATCGAAAAGGGCGGAGAATTTAGCCTTGTAGCCGATCACCTACGGACCACTCAAAAAAGCTTGCTACAAGGGTTCTTTTACGTGCAGGAAGCGTGGCATTTCTTCCAACTTTACATCCCATCCGAAAGATGGGTTGTGTATTTATTAATCCCGCACAACCACGGAATGGGTCCTATTTTTATATCCCGGAACCCTCGGGGTCAGCCCCCGTTTAGAAAGGGTCACACCCCGCAATCCGGAGATACTAGGTCCTATTTCTATATCCCGGGGTTCCCTCGGGGTCCTCTGTTAGGAAGACTCATACTCCAAGCTCAGAGGATGCTGCGGGCCTATTCATAAGCCGGAACCACGCACGTCGGAATTGAAGTTGAGATGGCCACTTTATTGTTTCAAATGATGCATGCGTTAGATCTTTACGTCCGAAACGAAAACGCGAAAATGCGAAAACACGAAATCGCGAAAGCGAAAAAATGAAGTGAAATTCATTTCACGTTTTCGCCTTCTCGATTCCGCGTTCCCGCTTTCGCGTTTTCGCCTTCTCGATTTCGCTCTTTGGATAGTGAAAGTAGAAAACGCGAAATGGCCGCATCTGGCAACCATACATAATAACCAATTTGAGAAAACGTTGAACATATCGAAACAATTATTATTCAACCACCCATCTGGAAAATCAAAACTTAATTTTCTTTCTACTTTTAACTCGCTTATCATCGATACATGTTCATAGTTTGGAAATTTTCTGTAGCTTAATTGCTTTATGAAACAATGTTTCCAATGGTAAANATTTTATTTTAAAACATTTAATTTTATTATCCACCAATCGTAGGAGTTGTAGTGCTTAATACTGAATACAGCTTTGGGTTCAAAACTGGATCCCTGTTTGAAAGTCAATAATTGCGCACATGATACCTATATTCGTTGGAAATAAAGGGAGATAACCACTGATATTTAAACTACCTACAAGCAAGAAGGTAATATTTTCTGAAGTTCAAAACCAAAATTGTTTATTCTATTTATTTCCGTTTATATAATGTGCCTTTATCGAGGATATTATGGTTATTTTTCTTTTGATGTTTTACAGGTAAGTAAACAAATTGCAATACGTATTTATAGATATTTATAGAAAAGTTTAAATGGTAACTATTGACAAGTAAATATATATATATATACACAATCAATATATAACATATGTCACACAAAATAAATCGACCGTGCAAAGCCGAAATCTTGAGAATCCGAGGAATTTACAAAACTTCAAGGCCTGTGTCAAGGGTAGGACTGAAGAGACTTGTATAACATTCGTTTTATTCCACTAAGTTGTTAATTTAGAACCTGTCTAAAAATATGTCTTATGTATGATGCGCATTTACTTGACTTTAAGTTCTATATCATAGCTGTCAAGGGGGTTTGGGTTCCAAGAGTGAAACAGAGGCCAAGAATTTTTTTTCAATTACGCAAAAATGGTGCTAAAGTTTCCATTAAAAGAGGAAACATAAAATGAGCTTACATATTTGTAACTTCCATTGCAAGAATTGTTTTTCTTCAGGGTCTATAGGGGACGACCATTTAATTTTCAGGGGAAGGCTTGGACGATTTTCCCCAGAAAATTATTTATTTTCATAAAAATCTCGAACAAATTATTTATTTCCACCAAATGTCATATCAAATTATTCATTTGCAACAAAAACAAAAAATTTATTCTGTAAATCAAAATTACATTATTTATTTTCACAACAATAGGGATAACCAAAACCGAAATTTAATAATTTATTTACAAAACCGCCCAAGCCACGCCCCTCCCCCCCCCGGATTTATCAAATGGTCGTCCCCTTAGTAAAAAACGAACAAGTAGTATGAAAGAATGTGCAGAATAACCCCTAATTTCTGGTTTTCTTGGTATGAAAAGGTGTTTTTCTATTTGAAATCTATTTTTCTCGAACATTTGAAAAATGTGACATTGAAAAGGATGAGCGAGAGAGTGTGATTTGGTATTTGAAAGCGAGACTCTCACGCCGAAAGCGTGAGACTTGACAAGTGTGCTATATTAGCACCGCTAGTAAGCTTGGTAGTATTTAGGTAAAGGGAAATGTTCGAAGGTTAAGAACTGAGACTTAACATTATTCTAAACCGGGAAAAAACCTATTCCATTGCTACTTAAGGATGTAGTAAGGTGAAGTTTTTGAAATTGATATAAGTTACTTCGAATTTCTCGGGTTTTATCCATTATTCCTATGTTATATTTCTTGCCCCATTACACCCAATTTTTTAGTCATCAAAAGTTTCAGTAGCTCAATTAAAGTCAGTAAGCAAGATTTCATGAGATTGTAGATTTTCCTTCCATCCGAAAGTAACCAATAATGTATCCATGTTATACAAAGGTAAACATCAGAGAGAACTTTTCCCGCCATTTTATAAAATGTGAAATATCTTAAAAACAAGGTCCATAACCTATCAAAATTTTTAGCTAAATTATTCCCATTCCCAATGCTCTTTCAATTTATTGTATCAATTTAATATTGTAGATTTTTAAATTTTTACCTTACTACATCCTTAAAATAGATAATTTTTTTTCAGCCGAACTAAACCAAGTTTACACGAGCTCCGCTTACTAAACCGTTCGTCGAGAACTCGGCTTCCTAGGGCTGAAGACAATGGCGTCACTCCTTATCAGTTGTCAGCTATGATCCATAATTGTATAATATTTATCTATAAAATATTTTAAACATAAATATTTTCTATTGTTGACGTAAAAAAAAAAGGTCACGGAATGTTTCACCTTGTGTCATGGTGTAACATTTTGTGGCCTTTTTTTAAAGCAAATTTATATTTTGATTGAAAAATTACTTTCGCTAAAGACAATCTTTATTTATCCATTTAAATTTAATTTTGATAAGTCAATAATCAAAGATATATATTTCTACTGGGACAAATTCAAATTCAAATTCGTACCGAATTTAATCCAGTACAAATCGGAATTCCAGTTTCTACTGGGACAAATTAGAATTCCAAGTTGTACAGAATTTAGGAAAAATTGAGATATCCTGATTTATACTGAGAGGATTCTAGATCCTACTAAATTTTTAGAGTAATCCAGAATACTACTGGATATTTTGTTCAGGACGATTCTGGATATTACCAACTCTCAAAGCCGAAAACTTTTGATTTTGTAAAAAGAAGTATGTATTTATCAACAATTTAATCCATGTAAAAATGGATAACAGGAAACCCTTATAATTGCTGAAAATTATAATTACATGCCACAATCTGCCAGGGAACAACACAGAGAAAAGACGTGTAAGACAAAATGCAAATGTAGACAACGATAGGAACTCGAGATAGCCGGACTTGACACCGCTACTAAAAGCCAACGATAGGGTTAAACCGGTTTATGGGTACCCAAATGAACATACGAATAAAATTCATGACAAGTAAATACTAACAAAATAAAATGACAAATGACATATTTTTATATATCGTACAATTTGTTACAACATTTGGTTGAAATCTGTCTGTGAAAGGTAAAGCAAGGAATTTTCGATTTACGACAAGAACACCGCAACATATTACATTTCCCAAAGCAATTGCAAATTGTGGCTGTTGTCCTGTCTTCCCTCGATGAGCATTTTAATATGCCCAAATATGTAAAACTTCGGCTAGAATAAAAAAAAGATTAGAATCAGAATTTAATTTAGTAGTTTTTATATTGCCATCTTCAGGAAAAAAATTGCACATAGATTTTGAATCTGTAAAAGCTATAATTAACAGAAAATTTGCAACGCGAAATATTAAAATAGAATAAAAAGGAACCAGGAAAGGCCTACAATGGCCGAAAAACACAGTCACATGCCACAAAGTAACAAGGAGCTGCACAAGAAAAACCCACAATAAAAATACAAAAGACAAACGTAAACAATAACAGGAACTCGGGAAATAGAAAAAAGAAGGGAAATGGAGAATGTGTCAAAGAGACATCGACCCAAAGGGGAGTAATAACAACTCAAAGCCACCATAGGATCTTCAATGAACGGTGAGGAAACTCAAAAATTCCTATGACCTGGCGATAAATACAGTCACCGAAACAGAATGAATATATTGTCAAGTAAAAATTCAAGTGCTGAAATCATATCGAAACAAAGTTTATATTTGTCAAATTAGTTTGTAAATGTTTTTTATTGTTTTTGTTTTGTTTTTTTTTTTTTTTTTTTTTAAANAAAAAAAAAAAAAAAAAAAAAAAACCTTGTGTTCTTCAATATTTAGAGTAAACTTATTAAAAGTGGTGCCCCGACACCTGCATCGGTTTTCAGGGGCTCCGGCTACAAAGCTACCGAGTACGCCCCCAGATGGATGATAGGGGATTGTCCCGTCTTTGCGGGGTAGCCGGGTCATATTATGGAAACCCTGATCGCGAACCATTGCAGTCAAACTGTGGAAGAACGCCACGCTTCATACAATATAAAGACCCCTTCCTTATTTTTTTCTAAGGAGAGCACAGTCACTGTACCTCGCATAGAGGGCTAAATTTCCTGCCCCTACCCATTTTCCCTTTTTACAGTCGCAATTAAATCTTGTTGCCCCGGTTGTCTCTTCAACCAACCTTTAGTTATTTCTTCTTTTACTTATATTTTTTAATTGATTAACTCGTTCTCGTGCTGATATAGCTGAAATATTGCTCACTGGATGTTAAACTGGAACTTATCAAGCAATTAATTAAAACACTAGTGATCATGAGCTTGTTTTACGAAGCTTACAAAGGCATGTAGTATTTTTAAACCGAATCTAAATTCTGATTCAATTCTCACAATATACTCTGTTTGAGGAAGCACACGGATTATAAACTTGCTATGGTTAATTATTTATTGTTAAATGATTTGGGATAGTGATATATACATTGTCATAAAAAACAAAGTTCAAACAGTTTTTTTTATAAAGACGATACCCTATGATACTCTTATGTCAATTGTTTATATACTGCAATCAAAGGAAACGCACCAAAAACGTTTATTTTCTTTGTACCTTAAAATTGAAAAGTAAATATCTCTTCAAATACTTGTTACAACATGTTGAAATGTTTCTGGCATCATGTTAAACAATTTCTGAAAAAAAATGATTCCATTTCTTAAAAAATTACTGTTTCACAACAAATGCAAAAATGACATAAAAGAAGGAAAATTCAACTCGTGATGCTTCTAACTGTAAGACATGGACAGAAACAACTGCTTTGGTAACTATGGACAGTAAATTTAACAACAAGGCCATTTTTACGGAAAGCAAGTCTTTGACTTTTGATTTCGCACACTTTCCATATGAATTGTTGTTGCTGCATCATGATGAAATTTGTTTTGGCAAAAATCGGCATGTTTGTTTAAGACCTATAGAATTTATTAAAAATACACGAGGAAATAAAAAAGCATAAATAGCAGCATCAGACTTGTAGTGCTGTAGTGCGTTTCATCTGATGTTCAGTATTGTATACACATGTACCGACTTATGTCATCTCGAAATGATCTCATGGCTGAATTACAATGGGACAAACTTTTCAAAACTTCATCCTGCTGGCCCGCATTTAACTGTTATCTATTAATCGGAGAATTTCTAAGTCGTTTTTCAATGGAATCATTACAGGAACTTTAGAAGAATAAATCACTGGAAGTAAGATATAGAATAATAGTGTAATAGTTTTGTGTGGTTGTCAAAGAATAGAAAATGAAAGCATAAGAATTCGAAAAGTGTGTAAATAACAAAATACCGAAGTTACTGTTAATTTATATTCTGTATATGCGCATTTCGACAACGTATGTCTCATCAGTGCAGATTAAACCAAAACATTTGGAAGTCTATTAACCGAAAACGTGTAAAAACTGAGAAAAAATAATAACCAAAGGGATCTGAATAGAAAACCAAAACTCAGCTAAGGGCAGAGAGGGGTTCGATTACTTTCATCAAATAACATTAAATTACAATGACTTTCCAAAATGTATGATTAAATTAAATTAATGATTACAGCATTTTAAACATGATTTAATTAAATTAATGATTACATCGAAGAGTAATCATGATTACATCTGATTACATTGAGTTCTTAAATAACTATGATTACGAAATTGCAATATTGTTTTTAACTAAAAAAAGGAATTGAAGTCCTGTACTTCTTGAAATAGTATTTTCCTTAGTGTTTGATATGAGTTTGACATATGTACAATCACTTCATACACTATTATTTTCAATTCTTGGTATGGCTTCTGTAAATGTATATTTGATTATTTTTAAATACATCCAATCTTACAAAATCAAATTGTTGTTAATATAAAGCATCAAAATTCAAATGCACTATATAAAATAATAAATAGTTTTGAAATAGGTATGAAATACTTTTCTAAATTTAAGTCGAGGATTTCCTAATTTGGGCTATAAAATAGCCCTAATGCAATGTTAAATCGTATCCACATTGAATATATCAAAAATAAATATTTCCCTGTAAATTCTATAAATAGAAATTTAAATTAACAAAATTGTGAATTTAAAGATCATTCTATTTTAAATTTATTCTATTTAATGAAACTAAATACTTTTTAACTACATAAAGTATGAAAATTAACCCATGTTATCAAAAATATGATAATAATTGGTAAATTTTAAAAACCCAGAATTTAAAGAAAGATAACTCCATAGCCAACTCTACTACACTCCTCCCCTCTTAGAAAAATTTGAAATGGAACAATAATTGGAAATGTTAAAGGATTACGAGCGTCAGATTTCAGAAGCATTCTATATCCTAGGGTTTTATCCATTTAAACAGTGCTAATTTTTTTTTGCACATGGATCTCATTTTCTTGGTCATAAGTCACTTTAAAATACATAAGATAAAACTGTGTATAATATTTAATCAACTTCCAATTATAATTTCATATATTTAAAGGCCTATAAAATCTTATGCAAATTGAAGGAAAACTCTAGAGAGATCTGTTTCCTGCCAAAATTTTGACGTCTTATATCTCAAAAATTCCTGCATGGATTTTCAAAATTCATTCTTTCCTCAAGTTGTTCCATTAGTAGTGCTCTTCAAAACAAAAGGTCAGAATTTTAGTTATAATTACAAAATTTCTGACACTCGTACTCCCTTTATCAGGAAGAGCGTCAAAATTTTTTGTGAAATTTGAAAATTTTTAGAAAACAAGCTTTAATAATTCTGTCAACAATAAATAATAACAAATGCAACAAATAACTTACAAAAATATTTCTGAAAAAAAAAATGTCAAAATCTTTTAAATAAATAAACTGGTTATATATTTTTTAAGTTGTGTAAAAATATAAATCTTTAATATAATTAACATGAGATTAAATTAAATTGTAAAGATATGTAAATATCGGTGAAAAGTCAATAATATAACATATCATGTAAAATTTTAGGAAATAGTCAAATCAATATTTCATTAGTTCCTGAAGCTCATTTTCAAGTTCCTGGGTTGAAAAATTATTAAAACCTCTTTCTTCATTTATTTTATCAGTTAATTTACGTCTTCTCGCTTTGTCTTTTTCTTTTTCATTTTGTAGTATACCGGCTCTTTCTTCAGGAGTTCCGTTTCTGTATTGTAATGTATAATCGAATAATTGATCACTTGATTTTTTTTCAACGTTTCTCAGTTCGGACTCCGAAATTTTGTGTGCAGTCTCGATGTGTTTCTTTGCTCTTAGCAACTTCCTGAATAGTTGTCTACAAAATGTACACTCGAAGACACTTATTCTTTGGACGTAAATTTTCTTCCAGTGTCGTATTTATTCCTGAAAGATGTTCATTTTTTCAGCACACAGACTTCACCAAGCGGATTGAATACTTGTCTTAGTGACTGTTCCCTAAATTCTTCAAACTCATCTTGGTCAACTATTAAATCAATATCCATTACTACAGGAACTGAAATGTGAGCATAACCATAAATAAAACGAAATACTAAATACTAACAATTAGCATTGAATCCCATGAACTATTTACGATTTTTACCTGTATTTATTTATGTATATGTAGTTGTGTCAGTTCTGAAGTGTATATCTATTCCGTCGGGCAAATGTCTACTCAAATATAAGAAAATAAGCTTTATAAATTTATGTAAACGTATTTATATAAAATGAGAAAAACAAATTTAAATCCAAATCATCAAGATAATAATAATAATATAATGTCTATAGAGTAATGTAGACACAGTCCTGGGTACCATTTTATAGGTTTATTTTACGCGAATAATCAGTTTTATATCAAGTCAGTCCTGAAATGTAGCTTCAAGGGAACCATAAGACCACTTGACCCTAACAAAATTATTTATGCGAGTTTACGCGAGTTTATTACCCTGGACTGTATGTTTGTTTGGGTTTGACAACCCTCCCTGACCTTGTGGTTCTCGGTGGCGTAAGGGTCGTAGGACTAGTGTCAAAATCTTCGTTCTCAGTTTCATCTAAAGTTTCGACATTTATTTCAGGGCGCAGCCAATTGAAGGGGGGTTCCTTCCCTCACACGGCTTAAGATGGTCAACATGTACGTTCAAGACTCTAGCGTTAAGAGTTTTTTGTATAGAATAGGTTAAGGGAGATATCTGTTTGATAACAAGATAAGAGATATCTGTTTGATAACAAGGTAAGAACAAGTCAATCTTAATTTTAATTTTTGACCTAAACGGCGTAAAGAATAACCGTAGTCAGCTGCTGATTCACCTCTCTGTTGTTTTCGATTGCGGAACTCGCACCGATTTGCAACTTCATTTTCTCTTGGATCAAAACGTTGAGACAAGGCATTCTTAAGTGCCGTATAATCTGAAAGTTGCCCCAACGTTAAATCACTAAGTATTTTTTGTGCGTTGCCACCAAGACACATCGTCAATTGCTGTGTCTTTTCTTGATTGTCCCATCTATTCCATGCCGCGACTTGTTCAAAATGGACTATGTGATCTACCCATTTGGTCGTATTCCCGTTGAAAGTATCTGGTTCTTTGTGACTGCGAGGGGGTGGTCGACATTAATTTGGTCTATTTACAAATTTATTCCTTTGTGGCGTTTGGTGTGTTTGTGTATCATATGGCTTTATATCTCCTTGATAAATAAACTCTGTTTCACTTCCTGTAGATAATGGATTTTTTATTCTGCTGACTGCATTGCTGTATATTTCTGCTCAATTTTTTGCATACCTATGTAAAAATACCGTACACTTCTAAATTTGGTAATTATTTATTAACAAATCATATACTTTTGAGGAAAAACAGCTTTTTTTAAATCCCCGTTATATTTAAACGGAAAATATTTAGCGCGCGCGATTGTCACCGAGAATGGACTAATCTGACATGGGTAATGTCACCTTTTACCTGTCGACAGGGAATCTATTATTAACCAAATGTAACTTGCCCATCGATTAAATTTCCTGTCTGTTCGCCAACAACAAATCCAACACTTAGAATTTTTAACCAGTTTTACAAAAACAAAGATAATTCACATGTACACAGCGGTCTTTGCATATTTTTAATCGTAGCAGTGTCATTTTTCAATAATGTATGGTCATTCTTGATCTACATGCGATAATTTAGAGAAATTGGTTTTCAAATAAAAGAGAAATTGCAAAATTTCCTTTATCTAAAGGAAGTGAAAAAGACTTTAGTATCATCATACTGAGGGTATACATTGAAATGACCATCTTGATAATTTTGCCTATTAATAGGTTAGCCAATATCTTGATGATTTGGATTAAAATGCTGCAAAGGGTCACGAACTACATTATGTTGTCGTTTTTTTATTCATTCTCCTTATAAAATGATCTTTATTTTACGACACCCGATCTACCCCCNCCCCCCCCCCACCCACTAGCAACTCATATGTAAAATATATAGACACGTTTTATTTGGTAAAATTGCATATTTAGCTGACCCTTAGGTTGATTAATTAAAATTTAATTTTAACCGTCTACTTTAAATTCAATGTAACTCATTTTCGAAAATGTCTAATACTAATCACTACACTCATGAGATGTATTTTCGACTATCGATATTTGTTAACATTTTTTATATGTTATGTTTATGAACATGTATATTGAATACAATTTTGATACTAAACAAAAGTTTCAGTTTTCTATATATTGTCATTTAAATTTTACACATAAAATACTTATTCAGTGTCGATAGAAACGATAAGAAATAATTTTCTAATAGTATGCATTTTGTTTCAGAGACAGTGAGATACATCATGTGACTAGTTACGTCATTTAAACAACTATGTGTGACGAAATATGTCATTAAAACATACGTAATGAAAGCAACCATGTCGGGGTGTTCAAGTCAAAGTTTTACCTGCTGTCAGCACGGCCGTAGATTAGCATATTATTGTCCAAGACATACATCAGTTCTGTGTGCTCTCTGTACGGGAAAGAATAGACATAATAGATGTCATTTGACGTTTTTAGATGACAACCTAGATCGTCATTTCTACAGTATTGTTATTAAGCAAAAAGACGATGCTATTGACAAAATAATATCTTTTTTGCAAAATAAATTTGAGGAATGTTGCAAACTTTCTTCAAAATCATTAGATTTGAAAAGCGAAAACATTGATAATAGATCACGTCCTATTAAAGTTTTAGCAAAATCTATCGAAAATAAATTTGCTGAAATTCGACAAAGACGGTCAACAATGGTCAGACTTGTTTTAACGGAAGTATTTCACAGGCTACTCTGTGTTTTAGAACACATGTTACCTCATTTTCAATCAACCTCTGAAGGAGGAACACAAATATCTATGGAACAGGATATAATGCATGTTACCTCGTTAATTGGTGACCTTGGCATTAACGGTTTTGGTGTGGGAAATCTCTTACCGATTACATGGTTCGAACCTACTTCTCAAGTAAAACTTAAACTTTTCAAGAAAATTTTAATTCCTAAACTGACACAGAATGAACGTAGGTACACTATAGGTACTTGCTTCTTCATGCCAACGAAGGAGATAGTTTTTGTTGATATTAGCAACAAACAGTTACGGATTTATGATAAAGATGGACTGTTTAGTCACGTTGTTCCATTACATGAAGAACCATGGGACGTAACTCCTTATGGATTAAACAGAGTTGTCGTTAGTTTTGTATTTGTAAACTGGTTTGAGATTCTGGATATTACAAAAAACAGTACAGTTAAATCAAGGATTGTTCAAAGGGCTTGTTTCGGAAATAATCTAGTGTTCAGTTCAATTGATGGTGAATATATAGACATTTATCAACAATCTGGAGCCCTTATCACATCTGTGTCAAGCGAAAGCGAGACGCTTTTTGCCCACCTAACTTCTTATAAAAACAGCTTTTATTTCATCGATAAGAACATGAACACTATTCACAAAACAAAAACGGATCGGAAACGTTTAGAAAAGACAAAATTTGATGAGCCAAATAGTAAACCATGGAGTACGTCAATTACGACAGATACGAACGGATACGTGTTTGTGTCACGTGGTTTGAACGCTGTTCTTGTGTTAAATTTTGAAAGTAAATTCTATCAAAATATTAATCTAGAAGATTCAGGTTACAAATTTGATATAGGAGGAATAAGTTTAGATAGACAAAATAGTAAACTATTAGTAGCTACTGACAGTATATGTAAGAGGGGGAAATATGCTTACCTTTATGATATTGAGTATCCAAGCCTTTAATTTTATAGATACTGGCAAATGTTATAGGTTATTAAACAACGACAGTAGAATACCGAAGGAACAAAGGGGAGAAATTCACAAAAATTGAAGTGCAAAGACAGGGCAAAAATGAGAAGACAGAAAACAATGACGTTACACGCACAAACAATAACGTTAGACAGATACAAAGCACAGAAACAGGAATTACAACATTCAGAACAAAGGCACTCACTGTGTGAACTCCAGTGAAACTGAGAGTGACATCAGGTGCTCCGGAAGGGTAAGCATGTCCTGCTCTGTTAACAGCACCTGTCACACTGTGAGTGATTCAATCCGGGAAAATGTCAAAGTCGG
>MJUU01054348.1:128323-138969 GCA_002080025.1 Modiolus philippinarum | reverse complement strand
AAATTCCAATTTTTTCAGCTTGAGGTAATTTTCTGCCCATCAACTAATTTGTGACCACTTTTTTTTCCAATAAGATTTAATAACTTCATTTGACTTCCAAAAAACTTAAGCTACAGGGTTAAAATAAATTTCCTGCGCAAAAAAAGTCCAAATACAGAAAAAATCAGACAAACTGAAAAAAAAATTCGAAATTTTCAGCTAGAGATAATTTCCTGACCATTTTCTTGCTTCTGTCAAAATTTCAAATGATTCCATCAAAATTTGATGAAGATATTGATGTTAAGAAAACTTTAACCACAGGGTTAAAATAAATGTTGAGGACGACAGACATTTGGATCGCTATGTCTCGCTTTCGCGACTTTCGTCGCGGGCAAAACAAAACTTCTATCTTTATAATTTATCAGTAATTTGTATGAATTTCTTTTGATCTACAGAGACTGCAAATCTCAGTATCATGGAACTGGACATTTTCACAAAATTATCTGGTCTCTGTGAAGGTGTTACATGCAAGTTGCTATGCTGATCATGACATCATGTTTGGTCAAATTTGTCATGTTAATAAGCATAATTCATTGAACGAAGAATGCAAATAAATTTATAATTTTCATAAAGAAATCGATGGATATCAACTAGAGTTATGGAATTTCAAAATATTACAAATGAGTCATTGACAAGTTTATGATATTTGAAATTATGTAATGAGAGTTGATATCCAGCGATATACAATTCTTTCAAGTTGTTAATCTATTTCTCTAATGGTTTTCATTTATAAATGCAGTAAAGTTTTAGTGCCTAACTGATGTTCAGTGTGTGCTTGCTTGTGATGTCAATGTTTTTATTTTGAATAACAACACAGTTATTAGGTGACATCAATCACAATCAACGAGATCTCACAGTGATCCATAAAAACTTTGGAAAAATGATAGCACATCATCACTCAAATAACTAAATACCGAAGTGACTGTCAATTTAAATTCTGCGCATTTCGACAACTTATGTCTCTTCAGTGCAGTTAAATCTAAAAGTTTGGAAGACCATAAACTAATGAAATAACCGGCGCAAAAGCGATACAACTAGTTCATATCTAACTCCAGTTTCAAAGTCTCTCTGTGTACCACAAAATAACTACTCATATAAGGAATAAGTAATGAGGATGAATCATAACAGAACATTAAAGACCAAACCAACTACTGTTTACACGCATTTCGCAGCGCATTGTCATTGTTCTGTAAGACGTCTATGACGTCGCATGTCGTGGAAGATCAGCAGAGTGACATTCACAAACTGCGTTGGTAATGAAAAGTTAGAATACTTTTGAAATAAAAAAAAGCAATCAAATTACAAAAAAAAAAATATATATCTAAATAAGGTGGAAAAATATTAAATTCAAATTCTTTATTGTCATAAAACATTAAATGTTTGTGACAAACAAATAAACAACAGGTATAAGAAACATCGTTTACTTTTGTAGACATATGAAAAGAATTGGCAATATTCTTGTGTTATTGTGCAAGTCGCCGACCATCCATCAAATATACAAATTATTCGCCATAGAGTCCTGTAATTGATATAATTTTTAAAATTGCGACATATGTATCTCATAAACCAGCGCAAGATCGCGGAACGATGGATAATGCAAGGATGGTCTCAAGGAACGACCCATAGCACGTTAAACACTTTTCATTTAGTTCGGCAAGGTGCACATCACTTGAAAATGTAAATATCTCAAGGTCGGTAGTTCTTTACGGGTACTCCGGCTTCCCCCGCTACTGAAACAAAAAACCCAAAACAAAACAAAACAAAAACAAATAAACAAATAAAAAAAAAACAAAAACAAAAAAAACAAAAAAAAAAACAAAATCAAACAAAAAAACACAAAAAAGTAAACCGCAGTATTTTTGACTTCGTACTTAAACAACTTGTATGGTTTCGATAGTGTGCGTACGCAGATATGAAATGTCAAGTAAAATATTAAGCAAAGGTGCAATAACAATATCAAAGACCATTATTGGGGCATGTGCACAACATTTTATTTTCGGAATTGGCCTGGGAATTGTTATGCGGATCTTACATTTCTTATGCCCACTGTTCTTTTATTAGACAGTCATTGGACTTGAAATAGGAAACCCGCTATATGATCATATCTTCTCTATATTTGTTCATTTTATTTTGTTTTTGTTTAATACATGTATATTTTTGTAAAGGATATCCAGGACAACAAAAACAAAAATCAAAAAAAAATAATAATAATGTAACACCCCCTTTCTCTTTCCTTTATCCTCAAATCACGCTTAATAAAAAGAATTAAAGTGTCCATAAAGTACATTGCCGTACAAAAAAAAACGAATTTTAGATTATTGCTTCGGTGTTCATCATTGATACTCTTACTTTCTACGTCTATTACTGTGACGTCATCTCCACTGAAAGAAAAAAATCAAGCGAAGTGTGGCCGAAAAAGCCAATTTTTGTCGTTATATGCGATCATATTTTTCTTATGAGTTCGGTGACCTATTGTTTTTATTATCTTATTCTAATAAATACAAACAACTTTACATGCTCTGAAAATATGAGAAAAAAATCAACAGCAGAATTTTCAAAATTTAATTGAAAAGATAACAAAAATGTCTAATATTTTGCGCGGGAAAGTAATTAAGCGTTAAAATAATTATCAATCTTTGATTTAAAAGTTGATTCTTGAATAGAAATAAACTCTATAGACGCCCTGGGGTATAATACAGTAATCCGTTTGCAATTTCAACTATTCTTGCCGAAATGGCAAGGTTTTGAAGTTCACCTGGTCATTTCTCCATCTGCCAAATTAAGCTACTTTTTATGGCGCTATAGCAACAAAACGAATTCGGTGACCTATATTTTTTATTCTTGAAAATTGTCCCAAATACCTTGAAGAATGATTATGTCAAGTTCCATGAAAAAATCAACAGTAGAAATTAATAGTTGGTTTGGTCTTTAAATTAAACAATAGATTAACTGTGCTACAAAAAACAAGAGGTTCTTAAGAGCCTGTATTGCTCACCTGGGTCCTATGCAGCACTATAATTCCCAATTATAGTCCATCTTTGGTAGCGTATGTACATAAAAATCATACACTTTTTATAAAATTTAATTAAAATTGTTCAAACAGTTTCAGAGAAGATTTTTGAATGCAGTTTCCAAACTTAAGGGGCCTATGTTAATCTACATTCCCTGCTGACAGCTATTTAACATAAATCTTTGAAGAGAGTCACCGAAGGACTATCATATCAAAATTCTACTGAAATTGTTCAGCAGTTTCAGAGGAGTAGATCTTTTTATGCATTTCCCAATGGGTCCAATTTTAAACTAAGTTTTGCTACTGGTGGCCATGTAGGAAGACAGATCAGCACCAAAGTAACAAACTTGGTCAAAATCTCACAAGTTTTAATTTATGCAATGTTTAAATTGAATCCATTCAGTGGTCTTATATTATATCTTCTGAATGCATTTCCCCTTCTGGTCCAATTCATTGCTAGCAGCCATGTTAGATGATGGATCAGCACCAAAGTAACAACACTTGGTCAGCTTCTCATAAGCATCATTTATGCAAAGTTTGGTTAAAATCTATTCAGCAGTTCTCTAGAAGAAGATCTTTTTTTAAATAAAGTTCACAGCTGGTGACACTTGGTCAAGCCCTGACCGGCATCATTCATGTCATGTTTGATTTAAATCCATTCAGCAGTTTTCTAGAAGATCTATGTATGCATTTCCTATAGGGTCCAATGCTGTCGGTCATGTAAGATATGCCTGATCGGCACTAAAGTAAAAATACTTAGTCAGCACCTCATAAGCATCATTAATGCCAAGTATGGTTCAAAGCAATTCAGTGGTTCTCAAAAAGAAGTTCTTTGTATGCATTTTACCATTGAGTCCATTGTTAAAATGACGGAACGGCACCAAAGTAGCAACACTTGGTCAGAACCTCATAAGCATCATTCTTGTCAAGTTTGGTTCAAATCCATTCATTTGATCTCAAGAAGAAGTTCTTTGTATGCATTTTCTCATAGGGTCCAATGTTAAAATTTAGTTCCATGCTGACGGCCATGTTAGATGACTGATTGGCAACAAGGTATCAACACTTGATCATCACCTCATAAGCATCATTCATTTCAAGTTTAGTTCAAATCCATTCAGTGGTTCTCAAGAAGTTCTGTGTATGCATTTTCCCACAGGGTCCAATGCTTAAATTTAGTTCCCCTGTGCAGGCCATGTTGGATGATGAATCGGCACTAAAGTAACAACACTTAGTCAGCACCTCATAAAAAGCATTCATGCCAAGTTTGGTTCAAATCCATTCAGTGGTTCTCAAGCAGAAGTTCTTTGTATGAATTTTCCCATTACAGTTAGCTCAACGCGAACTGATTCTCTCTATCTCAACACCGAGTATTTTCCTGGTGGGACACTGCAAAACACCGAAATTCACCGAAAAAATCCTCGGTGTTATCTTGGAGGAATCACACAGATTAGCGTGTCGTTTATTGCCCTGAAAACGAAAATCCTTCGAACACCGCAAATTTTATTTACCTATTTAATTAGCAAGTCATTAACATTTCATCATTAATGTTTTAATAAAAATTATATTTTTTCCAAAGATAGAAATTAAAAGTAAAAGGTCAATTTGTTTTTGAAATAACTTGAAAAAAATCGGCATGAAAATCCAAACAGATTCTACTGACAAATTGATATATCCACGCCAGGGAGTTCACATGTTTTTGAAAATGAAATTGCTGTGTGATTTTACTATAGAAAGGGTCCACAAAGTTTTAAAAAATAGAGGAAACATAGAAAAAGATGAAATTTGTTCATAAAAATATTTTGTACATATTCTATTTTTAGACTTTTACCTAATCATGCTAATGGTGATGCTTGATTCATTACAACCTGGGTTTTCCAAAAATCTTGGAACTTTTACTGATTAAAAGGGATGAATAAAACTGAACAATGTTCGTTAGCAGGACATATGCTAAATCTTTAAATATTTTTAGAGGCTTAAATTAAGTTGTAACCGCATTTTGTTCCTGTAAAATGTTTAAATCCATAGTCTGGACCGGAATGCTTTTTGAGCTAAAACAAGTGAAAACCTCACATCTCACATGTTGGATAAATTATGCAGCAAATACAAAGAAATTACTTTTTTAAACGTTTTGGGACCTGACAGTTATCAAATTATAACTTCTTAAAATGTATTTTCAAGAAAATGATTTGTCATTAACAGCGAGGATGTTGAAATTTCTACAACCATCACAAATATTGACTTGCAACTTGTCAATCATTTAATTTTGACAATTGGACAGGTAAATAACATTTATAAGTTTTATTGCCCTCAACAGCAATAAAACTCACGGTGTTGAGATTAGAGTTTGGGAGGGATTTTGGAGATTTATCTGAAATTAACCGTGTCACACCCTGTTACACCGAAATCCGTGATAAGAGAGAGAGAATCAGTTCGCGTTGAGCTAACTGTAGGTCATCTTGGAAGAGGTCGGAAAACTTGACCATGTCCAATAGAATGTAGCTTGACATGCTGAACATTTTTGCAATTTAAACTGGACCTCTATCTCAAAGCGTTTTTGAAATATAGGACAAAAAGTATAAAATCATGAAAAATTTGACCAGTAATGGGCCATAACTCACACATAGGTACTGGAATTTTATGGGCCTATATGTCGCTGTTTTATCAATCATTTTTGTATGTCAAATTTTCAATTCCTTGGATATTTTTATGTTGTATGTTACTGTAAACCGGGAAATTTTCACGGCAGTTTTATTTTTTGCAATTTTCGCGTTTGGAATGGAAGCGCGAAAATAAAACTGTGTGAATATACTTTTCTATTATTTAAGTCAATGGGTAACAATTTGGCAGCGCGAATTCAAAACTGCGCGAACTAAAATACTGTCAGTTAACCACGAAATAAAGACGCCACGAAAATTTCCCAGTTTATAGTATATAGTTTTATGCATTTTTAAGCCCCTTAGAGTATGTATTTTTATATAGGGCGCTTTTTAAATTCTATTTATTATTATTTTATTATAATGTCCAAAAGCATTATACCCATCAAAGCTTAGTCTTTGGTGTATAATAAGGGTAAAAGGAATTCAGTACACAAACCATGTATCCAGTATGACTACACACTTACCATATACCCCATCTTTACTACAACTTTTAGTTTTACCAACCAATATCTCATCTACAAATGGTCTGTATACAACATATCTAAAATGGACTGCAAAATAAAATGGAAAATCTGTAGCATACAATGTACAGATAACTTTATTCCCTAATCACAGTGCCCAATAATGAGCAGAATAATTAAACAAATATACAAGTAAACATATATAATTCAAATACATGTACACGTATTTATCACATTCAAGTATTACTGGGGTAAATATTTATTTCTAATGAAAGTAAAATTTAATCTTCCCCGTTAATCATAAAAGTAAATTCACATACAAAATATGTAATTTCTTGCGCTATTTAAAAAGTCTAGAAAATAGTTATTACCAGGTTATATATAAAATAAAATGAGAGCAATACAGGAGGTATTATTCACTGGCATACAAGAAATAAAATGTCCTTTGATAATGAATTTGAAATAAGGATTTTACTAACATTCATACCACTAGAATAAAAGTGAGGCAAAAAAATTGATGGGTGTTCAATGAACACTTTTGTCGCCTGCACTACAGATGAGCCATTTTAGCCCAGTAAACCTCTAAAATCTGTATTAAAATCTTACCGATAAGTATCAGGTGCATGTCTAGATAAGAGAACAAGAGGCTCTCAAGAGCCTGTATCGCTCACCTGGCCCTTGATTAACATAGACGTTTTATGTTAAAGAGCCCATAGTTAATCTATAGTTCCAATATGCCCACATAGTTAAAGGGGAGAAGACGTTCAAGACCTCTGTTAGTGTTTCCCAAAGGTTCAATGTAAAAACTAAGTTGCCCACTGGCCGCCATATTGGATATAGTGCAGACCTGAAAAACATTTTTTTTTGTAGCCCACCATCCAAGGACAATAACTGCAAAGTTTGGTTCCAATTTGCTTAGCAGTTTCAGATGAGAAGATCTTTGAATGTGTTTTTCCATAGGTTCTAATGTAAAAACTATATTTCCCACTGGCAGCCATCTTGGTTATAGCATTGACCTGAAAAACAACCTTTTTGCAAGCGACCACCTAAGAACTATTGTGGCCAAGTTTGGTACCAATTGGCTCAGTAGTTTCAGAGAAGAAGATCTTTGAACATGTTTTCACATAGGTCCAATGTTAAAAACTATGTTTCCCACTGGCTGCCATCTTGGATACCGCACTGACCTGAAAAACACCTTTTTTGCAAGGAACCACCGAAGGACTATTGAGGCCAAGTTTGATTTCCATTGGCCGAGTAGTTTCAGAGGAGAAGATCTTTGAATGTGTTTTCCCATAGGGTCCTATGTTAAAACTATGTTCCCCGCTGGCAGCCATGTTGGATATAGCACAAACCTGAAAAACACCTTTTTGTATGGGACCACCCAAGGACTATTGTGGCCAAGTTTGGTGCCAACTGGCTCAGTATTTTCAGAGAAGAAGATCTTTGTACATGTTTTCCCATAGGGTCCAATGTTAAAACTATGTTTCCCACTGGCGGCCATCTTGGATATTGTGTGACCTGAAAAACACCTTTTTTGTAAGGGACCACCCAAGGACTATTGTGGCCAAGTTTGGTTCCAATTGGCCCAGTAGTTTCAGAGGAGAAGATCTTTGAATGAAAAGTTTACACCGGACGGACGATGTATGGACGACGGACGCAAAGTGATGGCAAATGCTCACCCTGGCATTAGCCAGGTTAGCTAAAAACATATTTTGCAAATTTGTTTGGAATATGAATTCTTTTTTTCGATGAAATTATTCAGATTAACAAACTGAATTAACAAATGAGCTATGTTGGCTTGGCAAACCTCTTAAATCTGTAAAACAAATTTTTTTTTAGTATACTGTTCATTACCAGATGTGATAAAAAACATAATGAAAGTTTGGTTGGAATCTGACAGACATTTTTGAAGGAGTGGCAGATTAACAAACAAATTAACAAATGAGCTATTTTAGCTAAGTGAACCTCTAAAATTTGCAAAATCAAAATTTTAAGTATCAGGTGCACAATTATATCAGGCAAATAACATATCCTGGAAGTTTGGTTTGAATATGACTTGTAGCTTAAATTGAAGGAATTCCAGATTAATAAAACAAATTAACAAATGAGTAATTTTGGCTCAGTGAACCTCCAAAATCTATAAATTCAAAATTTTATATATTAGATGCGCAATTAGATCAGATGAACAACATATCCTGCAAGTCTGGATGAAATCTGACTTACAGTTATGATGGAGTTGTGACTTTAAGCTAACAAGATTAACAAATGAACTATTTTGGCTCAGCGAACCTCTAAAATCTGTGAAACCAAAATTCTAAGTATCAGGTGCACAAATACACCAGGTGAACAACATATCCTGAAAGTTTGGTTGGAATCAGACCAGCAGTTTTGGAGGAATTATGGATACAAAAACTGACAGATGAAGTACGACGACGTAAGACGATGGATAGTAATCCCTATGTGTCAACTCTGCTTACAGCAGGGGACACAATAAAAACCGACAAACACATTATACAAAAATAAACATGTACCATCCTTTTAAATTTCAGAAACTTGAAATTACTGGTATAATAACTATATAATTTTACCTATGGAATGTGAGGCTCCATCTCCGGGAAAAATAAAACTATCTTCTATTTTGGTCACATCCCACAATGCAATGCACAGTCCAACATTATGGACTACCTGAAGAAAATATTACAGAAGTTATAAAAAATACATAAAATTTCAAACTGTTCGAGGAATATGTTGTTTTATTACCTTTTCTCTTATGATGCACGCTTATTATCTATTCCTTGCACAAATAGTTATTTATGGTTCACAGCGAGACTTTGAAGCTGGAGTTGGATATGAAATTGTTGAATCACTTTTTACAGGAATTTCATTGGTCGAGAACAAATAATAACACATCAAACTTGATGTGCTATTCCTTTTTCGACGTTTCCATTGGACCACTGTGAAATCTCGTTGAACATGATCAACGTTACCTAGCAATGGTTTTGTTAACAGCAGTTCGGCACTAAAAATTCACTGCATTTATTTATGAAAATCCTAAGAGAAACAGATCTAACAACTAGAAGAATTGTATATCGATGGATAACAACTCTCGTTATGTAATTTCAAACATAATAAACTGGCCTGATATACAATTCTTTCTCGTTGTGAAAACTATAAATACATATATTTTATATATTCTGCTATGTATTAAACATATTATTGTCTGTATTTTGGTATTTTTACATCCCAGGATGTCTATTGCCCGATGAGGTCTAACAGGATTAAACACTCATTTTTAGGAAATTATCTATATATAAACTCTGGCAGCTCACTCACAAACTGAGTAAAGTCCGAAGGACTTTATGTAAAGTTTGTGAGTGAGCTGCCGGAGTTTATACATACATAATATCCTAAAAATCAGTTTAATCCTTATAATTCCAATTTTGTACGTTAAAAACTGTGTGATCCATGGTAACAACGTCTTTATTTGCTGCACTATATTTTAGCGGAGCAGATCAATGTGCCTATTCATGACGTTGAATAATGAAAATGAATGTTACAATTACATTTGGAAGTATTGACTGACAAGGTCTATTGCCCGGTGACGTCTGTTATCCGATGAAGTTTTTTTTGGTTATGACATCTATTTCCCTATAAGATCTAGATCTATTGTCCAATTAATTCTTTTGACGGCTGAGATCTATTGCCCGTTTAATTCTATTGACTGATGAAATCTATTCCCGGGTGAAGTCTATTGCCTGACATTTAGACTTCCTAAGGGAATTATCTAAGGGTTTCTAAGGCAACTTCTTAGACTCTGCCCAAGACATTAATACATGATTGACAAAATTCCATTCATGGTGGAAAAAATACAAAATATGACCAGAAAATGGACGGTATATTTTAATTCTGTTAGACAAATGCACTTCTTTTTTTATTGATAAGTCATTTATTTGTCACATACTTGTTGAAATGTTGACAGCCAGAAAGATGTTTTAAAGTAGTTTTCAAGATCAATTATTTCCCTTTCATACCTATGGTTTCTCCTAAAATATTTGTATAAGGTAATAAAACAGTTATTTAATGAGTATGCAGGCAACATACCATTATATTTGTCCCTTGGTACTGGTAACCACACAAATATTCCATAGCCCTCCACTGTTGGTCTCAGGCAATAGAACACTCTGGTGGTTTCCAGTACATCTGGACAAAAATCCATAGCCCTCGACTGTTGGTCTCAGGCAATAGAACACTTTGGTGGTTTCCAGTACATCTGGACAAAAATCCATAGCCCTCGACTGTTGGTATCAGGCAATAGAATACTTTGGTGGTTTCCAGTACATCTGGACAAAAATCCATAGCCCTCGACTGTTGGTCTCAGGCAATAGAACACTTTGGTGGTTTCCAGTACATCTGGACAAAAATCCATAGCCCTCGACTGTTGGTCTCAGGCAATAGAACACTTTGGTGGTTTCCAGTACA
>MJUU01054348.1:114898-127678 GCA_002080025.1 Modiolus philippinarum | reverse complement strand
CATCTGGACAAAAATCCATAGCCCTCGACTGTTGGTCTCAGGCAATAGAACACTTTGGTGGTTTCCAGTGCATCTGGACAAAAATCCATAGCCCTTGACTGTTGGTCTCAGGCAATAGAACACTCTGGTGGTTTCCAGTGCATCTGGACAAATATAATAGTATGTTGGCTGCATACAAATTAAATAACTGCATATTTGCAGCAAATATCCCAAGATGCTAAGCAATATGGATGATGTTGGACATGTAAGTAAGCTGCAGGAATGTCCTTTAAATATTATAACTAACCTGACGCAGACAAGGACAACGAAGTGTAAGTGGATGCTAGGGTATCACATAAGCCCTTGGCCTCTCACTTCATAAGGGGAGCTAAAAAAATACAATTGCTATAAATGGATTAATATGTTTATATGAAAACAAACTTTTTAAATCCTAATTAAATAATATGCTACAACCATACTCCCTAAAGAAATGCCTTACCTTATTAGCCAACTTCTTATTCAAAGCCTCCACAACAGCATCATTAAATTTAATGTTAAATAACCATGGTGGAATTCTGACTGTATCTTTCATATCAACCAAAACAAACATTTCAATGTATCAAGTCAGCATCCCCATTTGATCTGTAAAATGTTCAATGAAAATCAGTTATATTGTGTCATACTATTGAAGGAGAAACAAGAGCTGTCACTAAATGGAAGCCACTTATATCCATGAATCAATGTGCAAAAATGTAAATATAAGTGTGTGTGGACTCAATATAGGTGTGGACACAGGACAAATGAGGACACAATACAAGTATGGATACAGTGATAAAATCCTCAAGAAACAAACAGGACAAATAGCTGAGATATGTAGTTGCACAGAAAAACAAGAGCTGTCGCCAAATGGCAACCAGTTATACCCTCATTCATTGAACCCTAAATTAATATATGGCAAGTGCAAATTTAAGTTTGTGTGGACACAATACAAGTGCGGACACAGCACAAGTGCAGGTACACAATACAAGAGATGTTGCTGAATGGCAGCCAATTATTTCCCGCTAAATAAACCCTAAATCAGATAAGTAAGTGCAAATTTAAGATTGAGTGGACACAATAATAAAATCCCTAAGAAACAAATGGCTGAAATATATGCAGTTGCAGAGCAAAATGAGATGTTTGATGAAGAGACAGTTACATGTATGTATCAAGTCTGTAAACATGTAGTAGTACAGCAATTAAGCCAAAAAGGGGGGACCCAGTACAATATTTCATACTGAAGCATTATGCCAAATATCAAGTGTCTGTGAGAATCCATGCCAAATATCGAGTGACTGCTGAGAAAAGTTTATTGTGCCCACATCTCATGATTTTATTATGCCAAGCATTCTTTCTCTTGCCTCGATGAACAATGAATTCCACTCAAACCGGTGCTAGAGGCCGTATGAACATATTACTATATGAGGTATGAGCAATGCTCATTGTTGAAGCCAAGGTCTTGTGATGATTTCAAGATGAATAAGAACAATAAAAGCCCTGTTCTATTGCTTGTTTCTACCATGTTTTTGTAGAAGCTTTGTCTCATTTGCTTAATTACTGATCAATATTCCTTCATTAAGTTGTTAACAATTCACTATTGGCCCGACCAAGATTAGACTTCCCTGGGACTAATACAACAGGAATTTGAAACATTTACATTTCTTACAAATTCGGTGTCACGGCAAATTTACCTGTAAATCGTCGTATTTTTCAGCATTTCTCTGTTGAAACATAGGACATTTTTAGTACACTTTACATCTACATTTTTCTATCGATTTTAATACAAAATACACCATTTCATAAAAAAAAATTGCTGCAAATCATACATGTAGTATAAATTTTGTTAAATAAATTTATTCCAAAGTACACAAATTTTGCTCTAAAACTTGGATAATTTTGGGTTTTTTAGAAATATACCGTGAAATTTTACACTTCATGACATTTTTTTCATTACATTTTCTATTTTCCCCAAAATATTTAATGCTACAAAATTTATATGATTGAAAAAATGAAACTTCGATGCGAATCATGGTATATTTTTCTTTAAATTTAGTTGTAAAATACACAGGTAAAAGTTTAGTGTTTGAACTCAAAAATTTAAAAATTGCATGAGTGTGGTCACATCAGTCAAAATTTATCAGCACTGTTAAAAATCTTTCCTGCATAAATTATATATGACTATAATTGTGTGACTTCACTGTGTTGAAGACCGTACGGTGACCCCTAAAGTTCCTTTGTTTTGGGTCGTTTTAACCTGGATATGGGATGTTGTCTCCTTGACATTTACCCCATTTCCTTTCTTTTCATATATAAAGCCAAAAGTGCTTTATCCTGATAAAATTCCATAATAGTAGGATGGGATTTGACAGGTAAATTAGCGAGTTAAAGTTAGCCTATTTTCTTGATTTTCATTGTTCTGATGCTCATTAATCATCGATAACTGTCATTTGTTTATTGGACGGTTTCTCGATAATTTTATGACCTCCTTACACAAGAAAACAACCCCTGGTGCATTTATTACACATTTTCAATTATAATTTCATTGTTGTGTGAATGAAAATTTATTGTTGTATACATACTAGTACGATAAATCAGTTTTTCGGCAAATTTTTTAGAATAATTTTATGTTGAGTAAATCAAAAGTTACAGCCAAAAATCGTAGCCTGGACACCGCTTTTTATTCGATCAAACTGGTTTGTTTGTGGCAGGGTTGCTATTTTATAGTATGAAAAAATATTATCTCCCCTTTAAAATCTGTGTTTGGGAAAATGCAATTTTATTACATGTGTTTCAATATCAGAATGTACATTAAACTTATTTTGAGGTTGTATTAAACTAACTGGTTTGAATTTTAATCTTATTTTTGTATAGTTAAATTTGTGTAATTTTAAACTTTAGTTCATACTCAATGAACCTTAATTTATTTTTAGTACAAATCTCTGATTGAACTTCAGTTGATGGGTCGTTAAAGCCATGTATAGCTCCTCTCCCAATCGTATAGTTCTAATTCCAATCAAAAAGAAAAGCTTGTTAATGCTACAAATGGAACAATAATAGCTCCTTTTCCATTAGATTATGAGTCTAAGTTAATTTATAGTTTGAAGAAGTTTTCTTTTTGGAATTTTGATTTTAAATTCCTTATTTTCAGTATGTTATGTTAACTTTTATTTTTTGATCTTTTAAACTTTTTGTAAATAATTGAATCCATAGTCAGTCCATCATCATGTAGGAAGAGTATTAAAAAGATATCTTGACATATCCACCACAGTGTGTTCTTGGGGACATTGATATTTCAATTTTGCCAGTATCGCCCTCCGCCTGCCACATATTAATAGAATTTTTGTCAAACAATTTCATCATTATCTTTGGGGCCAACACTTTAAAGTCAGAACAGATCACGCCTCTTTAATTTGGCTGAAAAGGTTTAAAAATCCTGAGGGTATGATAGCTCGATGGATAAGTGTCCTGGATACATATGATATGTTTTTAGAACATAGAAAAGGCAGTTTACATTCTAATGCTGATGGGTTGTCTAGGCGTCTACATAGGAAATGCATCAGAGATGACTGTCCGGATTGTACTAATTCACAACTTGTGTCAGCTAGTGCAAGTGAAAACTGTAATCATGAAACAGTTCCAAATGGCCTAGCTCCTATACGGGTTTTACAATCTGAGGAAAGACACATAGTATACATGTAGTACAAAAGGAAGTCGAAGATGATGTAGTCCCAAATTGGTTGTCTTTGTGGTCTGATGAGCAGGTATCAGAATGGCAGGAAAAAGACCCAGATGTCAAAATAATCTTAGAGTTGAAATCATTGTTTCTTGTCAAGCCCCCAAAAGAATGTATTCAAGGTTGTTCGTATTCTGTTAGGACCTTATGGAATTGCTGGGATCAGTTGACAGTTCGAAACAGTATACTTTATTATCTGTATGAAACCTAAAAATGCAGAAATTACAATGTTATAAGTAGCTCCATTCGAGGTTAGGTCTAAAATTTTAGAACACCTTCATGATTCTCGAACAGCTGGACACTTAGGTCGGGATAAAACTTTAGCTTCAGTCAAACGTCGTTTCTTTTGGCCCGGAATGACCTCAGATGTTAGTAATTGGTGTCAGTCGTGTAACAGTTGTGCACAAGCAAAGGCAGGTCCTGGTGTTGGTCAATATTATTTACAACAATCTGTTGTTGGTTCTCCTTTTGAGAGGGTTGCAGTTGACATAGTACAAAAATGTAGGTCCCTGTCTAGTCACTGAGAATGGAAATGAATATCTTATTGTAATGACCGACTATTTTACAAAGTGGACTGAATCTTTCCCTGTACCTAATCATACTGCCCTAACTGTCGCAGACAAATTAGTTACTGAAGTCTTTTTGTCGTTTTGGAATTCCAACTCAGTTACATTCAGACCAGGGTAGAGAATTCGAATCTGAATTGTTTTCCCAAATTTGTGCATTATTAAACATCGAAAAGACCCGAACCTGTCCTTATAGGCCACAATCTGACGGTTTGGTAGAAAGGATGAACCGAACTTTAATTCAGATGTTAACAATTTTTGTGAATGNCATACTGCCCTAACTGTCGCAGACAAATTAGTTACTGAAGTCTTTTGTCGTTTTGGAATTCCAACTCAGTTACATTCAGACCAGGGTAGAGAATTTGAATCTGAATTGTTTTCCCAAATTTGTGCATTATTAAACATCGAAAAGACCCGAACCTGTCCTTATAGGCCACAGTCTGATGGTCTAGTAGAAAGGATGAATAGAACTTTAATTCAGATGTTAACAATTTTTGTGAATGAAAACCGAAATGACTGGGATTTCCCATTTTTATTAATGGCTTATAGGGCTACTATTTAGGATAGCACTGGGTTTTCACCCCACAAACTTTTATTTGGAAGGGACATGACCTGTCCTGTTAATATAATTTATGGTTTTTCATTCGAGAATAAAATTAACCTTTGCCCTGTCCAATATATTGAATGGATAAAACACACCCTTTCAGTAACATATGAATTTGTCAATAAAAATCTCCAGCGAGCTGCTTCTCGTCAGAAACGAAATTACGATCGTGGTTCTAAACCACATGCCTTTGACGAGGGTAGTTTCCTTTGGAGATGGCATCCTCCTAAAGCCGGATTAAAATTAGCAAAGGGGTGGACTGGTCCATATTATGTTGAAAAGAAAATAAGCGATGTTTTATACAAAATAAAGTTATTGCCTGATTCTAACTTTTTAGTTGTCCATGTGGATCATTTAAAACCTTACACAGGTCGAAGAATACCAAATGGCTGGGAACAAGATAATGTCTCAGAATAGACCCCTGATTATGAAGTTACCAGATGGAAATTTACTTGATGATCCTGATGAGTAAAATATTTTTGACGACTCACAGAGTTCTATTGAAGTACAAAACTTTGATACTCCAGAAGCAAGTGATGATACATCACCCTCTGTACAAACAGAGTTTGTAACCCCTCCCCGAAGAACACGTTGTGGTCGATCAATTCGGAAGCCAATTAAGTATTCTCCGTCTTTCTAATCAGTTTACATTTACATTTGAAAGTGCAATCTGGCTGGTTTTCCTATTGTACATATGTAACTATTTTTGATAAGATTTTTGTGCCCTATATATGATTTGATAAAAGATACAGAGATAAAGCCCAAACACCAGTCTTATTTCACTTTCACTAGCAAAAAGATTGAAAATTGGTGGTAGGAATAAATCTAGTACTACTATCCAATATAATTCTATTCTTTTGAGAAGAGTTTATGTCATGTATGTAATATGTCCTGATAGAAAGTTTCAAAATTGTTATTGTAAAGATGGCTATGACTGACTTTGCTTTTGAGAAATAAAGTATAATTTTTGTCTTGTAGTAGGGATGTGATAATTTAATTGTATTTCCGAAGTTATAGTTGGGAAATGATAATTATTCATATTTCTGAAAGTTACAATCTATAGAAATAAAAAAAAGAGATAAAATGTGTTTCATAAAATTTCATAAAAGGTTTGAGCCAAATAGACTACTAAGCCTCACTTAGCAAACATCGTACAATTTTGTGGTTTCTTTGAAGGTTTTGGTGGCTAAATCAGACATTTCAGTAAACTCGAGGGAACGGTGACACACAGACACCGGACCCTCCTGTTACATGTTAAATAGTTTCAAATCCCTGTTATATTAGTCCCAGGACTTCCAGACTCCTGGGACCACATTTACTGCTTACCATCTGAGATGGGATTAATCGTCTAGCACAACTAGGTTGCTATATATCCTAACAGTACTACATTAGTTTCTGTAGTAATGTCACAGGCTTGAAAAATTCATTTTGATAACCCGTTTTCTTGCCGATTCGACCACCCTGTTCAAACGATACAAATTATTTTGTTATTCTTGAGCCATTATAATTGTGTGCAGTAATGGAGTTACCTACAATTTACATCTTTCTCATTGCAAAAACATTTCACAAAATGTTTGGGTCTTGGTCAAACCATTCTACGTCAGATAGAAGCTTGGAAATTAAATGATATTGGGATATATTTTTCAGTTATATGACACATAAGTGAAATCTTACTTACTATCAAAACACTTTAACATTATTCTTCTGAATAGAGCTCTGGGTTTCACCCAAAAGAATACGTTTTCAGAGACTTTCATTTGCGATCTTCATCACGAAAATGTTTCACTTCCGGTTGGCAGAAAATGCATGTTGTCTACTTTCTGTTTGTACAAATTTTACTATGTTCTAGCAGTGCAGTTAATAACGGCGGATGGTTTGTAATATAACATGTTCAGCGGAACACTGCAATACATTTCCTTAACATTTTCAACCAGAGAATACCTTAAAATGAGTTCTTTTTATGATGAAAACCTTGAAATGATGATGTGGCATACACAAAAATGTAATGAATGATCAGATGTAATACATCAGTTTGATGTGATCATTTAAGCATAGTTTACCTGGTGTCGAGGTCTAACTAGTAATTAATCAGTCTTTGTCTCCCCCCGGACTCAAACTTTTTTATTCCAACTTCAAAAAAATATAAAGTTTGGATGCCCGACTGACCACGTTTTCGTTCCCTTTGTAAAACTTTGCCGATTTTTAAAGCTATATGACGATTTCATTATAGATATTATTCTTATCAGGGCGCATTATGTCTGGTAATGCTGTTTATTCATCAAAATCAAAGTGAAAAGCCAAGAAAATATGTTTTTGTGCCATTGTTTTTGACTTTCGGTTACAGTAAGTTCGGGAACGGAAACGGTATATTTTCCGGGTCACCCTAAATTAGTGACCGGAATCGTGCAAATCACAAAGAAATAGATCTGAAGAAAGAAAAAATAAATAAATAAAAAAATAAATCTGACCTACTGACCCAAATTTTTCAGAGGACCATAACGGGAAACACAACTATTTTTTTTTATGCCTTAGATTTACAATATAAAGATTTGTTATTGTAAATAATTTTGTGCTGTTGCAGTATTATATGGTTTGTACATGCATGTAAATATTTTATATTTGTTACTGTTCATCTTGTTATTAGGAGAAGATTTATTTAGGCATTGCCTGTTATCTAGTCCTATTGATTTTGATATCAATAAAATATTTGAAAATAAACTAGCCCCTCTGACCTTACTTGATAAAATGTTTCTGTTTGTCACTTATATATGCAGATAAGAATAATTGATAAGAATATTTTATAACCAATTAACTGATTAAGGACCCAGGTATTTATAAATGTGCAGAGTTATATTTTAAGTAGTAAAAGATTTTCTTCTTGATATCTCTTCATTCTTTCTTTAGAATAGAATAGAATATATTTTATTGTCAATCATGACGCCCATAAAGAGCTGAACAATCACAAGTAAGTTTAATACATTGATTTATAATAATTACAATGATTAGCATCTAAAACATACAAAATTTAACAAAAGATAGCAGTCAACATGGTCAAGAGCAGTGACCCAAGATCATTGTGGCCACCAATACATATATAGTGAATTAATGTTTATCAACTAAAAGTAACTCCTAAGGTTAGGGTTCAATTAAATATTCAATAAAAAGCTATTTCTTTGCTCATTTAACTTATGCAAAAGGGAGGAGACATTCTCAATTACAACTCGATCCTCACATGACATTAACCATATAAATTGAGATTTTTTATCTAAAGTATTAAAATTTGGATAGAGAGTGCTAATTTTTTGGATTACACTATTTCTAGTATTGTTTAAAATTGGACATTGTAAAAAGAAATGAATGTCATCTTTATTTATTTAACTATATTTAAATTTATTTAACTATTATTTATTTATCTATTTAGCTGTTATTTATTTATTTAAGTATTAATTTAATTTATTTTATTTTATTTATTTATTATTTTTTTGTATTTTTCTATGCACTTACTTGCCCCATTGTCACATCTTATCCCTATTACCATTCTTTAAATATTGCACTATCACTTGTAAGTCTTATATTTCATGTCATAATGGAAAACTACATCTTGAGTAAAAAATAAATTGTATCAGATATGTATTATTTTGGATACGGATTAATATAATATATGTCATGTTGTTTCCAGATCCTATTTACCATTAATAACTTTAATTTTGTTCATGTACATGTATATGATGTTACTGTAATTATAGAGTTGATTAATAAAATATGTTTAAAGTAAGGACCCAGAAGGACATGAAGGATATTAGAATTAATAGAGTTGATTACTCTTGTATATATGTGGATTGAATTTGATTGTAAGGTTTAACCAATGATTGTTCAATTGATGTTTAAACAAACTGACAGATTTTGCTTCTACAACTGCTGGTGGTAAACTGTTCCATGTAGCTACTACTTGATGAGAAAAGCTTTATTTTCTTATATTGTTTCTGTATTGTTTTTTGTAGATTTTGTAGTTGTGGCCTCTGGTAGCAGTTTTGTTTTCGGGAGAAAAAATTGACATTGCTTTCTTTATCTGTATTATTATGGCGGATTTCCCGGATGATTAAAGTATTTTATTTGCAATTCTTCAATGAACATACCAATATTCCTCTAGTAACACCTATGTAACTCCTTCTAAACTCCTGTCTTTTGTCTGCTAATCAATTAGTCAACTTTCTATAGAATTCTATTGTATACCAATTTGTCATCAATGGAGTATCAAGGTAAACCCCTTCAGGCAGTACAAATTGGTATACAATAGAATTCTATAGAAAGTTGAGTTGAAATACGTTAATAATCCAGGAAATCTGCCATAATAATCTTGTATGTTTCTACAGATCTGATCTCAATATTGTTTATTGGAGGGATGATATAGTACAAGGTACATCAAAAATTGACTACCGTATAACTTAGGTGTTGGATGTTCTTTACCAGTTTAGTTGTCCATCATTGGACATTTTCAAAGGCCATGTGAGCTATTATCATCACTTTGCGTCCGTCGTCCGTCCGTCAACAATTTCAAAAATCTTCTCCTCTGAAACCGCTGGGCCAAATGTAACCAAACTTGGCCTGAATCATCACCAGGGTATGGCTTCTCAAAGTTATGTTCGATTAGTCGGCCGGTAAAAAAACATGGCCGCCATTGTTAAAAATAGAACATAGGGGTAAATTGCAGTTTTTGGCTAATAACTCGAAAATGTTACAGATATCAAAAATCTGACGGAGTAAAAATGGTCAGCATGATGAGATCTACCCACTGTGCAATTTTGAAGAAAATATGAAAACCCATCTCGAGTTATAGCCCTTTTTCCGTTAAATTTTAAAAATTTTTGCATTTTTTATTTTTTATTTCAAAAAGTGTAACAGATAGAGGTCAAGTGTAAAATGCAAAAATGTTCAGCATATCAAGATCTACCCACCCTGAAATTTTGAAAAAAATCCATAAACCCTTGTTATTGCCCTTTTTTCACCGAATTTTAAAAATTTTTGTAAATTGATGAAATGTTTGCCATGCTGTGGCGACTTCAAAACTGATGTTGAAAATTGTTCCTTGACTACCATTTTCAAAATGGCCGCTAAAAAAGGCGGGAAAATTCAACATTGTCCGATTTCAATGAAATTTGGTTTCCAAGTAGATATTGATGTTGCGACTTCAAAACCGATGCTGAAAATTGTTCTTAAACGGCCATTGTCAAAATGGCCGTAAAAAAAGGCAGGAAAATTCAACATTGTCCGATTTCAATGACATTTGGGTTTCCAAATAGGTCTTGATGTCTCAACTTCAAAACTGATGTTAAAAATTGTCAGTTGACCGCCATATTTAAAATGGCTACCAAAATGGCGGGAATTTCAACATTGTCCGATTTCAAAGAAATTTGATTTCCAAATAGATATTGATGTTGCGACTTCAAAACCGATGTTGAAAATTGTTTGTTGACTGCCATTTACAAAATGACGTTGACTTCAAAACTGGTGTCGAAAGTGGTCCTTAGCAAGAACGTTTTTTATAAAAAAAAATCCCAACAAAGAAATATAATGAAACATGATCAGACTTTAAAATCAGTTCAAGATATTGGAGGTGTTCGACCTACAAATGTTTGAGAAACTGAAGATCAACTGTATAACTTACATTGTTACCTTGATTGTGGCAACTGAAAACCAGGTGAGCGATACAGGCTCCTGGGAGCCTCTGGCTGTAAATCACAGACCAACTATCACTTCCATATTACAAAAGAGGGTGAACAATGCTTTCATATAATACATTTTTTTTTTGTATTAGGAACATGTCTTTATCTAATGAATTAATGTTACGGACCATCTTAATTCAATAATTGGAAATAGATATTCATATTCTACCCTTTTAGCTCATCATCCTCGAGGAAGTAAGTTTTGAAATTTTAATTTTTGAAGAAAATTATGACATTGGCACTGAACAAAAATCTACAAAGATTGGAAAGGGTTTCATATGGCACCCCTTTGGTTGATGGAGTAAACAGAGATATACATTGTGAGGGTACCAAAAGGAAATCTTGGCCAAAAATTAGAAGAGGAAAACTAGCCAGGGAAATCATGGTAATAAAGTTGGTATATCATCATAAGATAGGCATAATGACTTTCATGACTTACTTTCAAGGTGTTGGAAGTATAATGGACATTAATGGTACTTTCTTGCTTGTACAACGATATTAGTCAAGTAGACAAGTACTCTTTTAGCTCAGTTGATAAGATTGTTGGAACCATGATTGAATCTCATTCAGGGCGGCATTTAATTTCATATGAAAAATCATGCTCATGTGGGTACACATTATTCCATACTCTTTATTTGCAACAGAATACATGTAATTTTTATTACTGAACGGTCTACTCTTAAAGCAGTGTTCATCATGATTCTCTCCAGCTGCCAAAAATGGTAAAACTGAATCGGAAAAGTGAAAGAATTCCTTTGCTCTAAGATTCAAATAATTCCAAAATGTATTAAACCCTTGAAAAAAGTCCCAGTCCGTCATTGATCATGGATAATAATATTACAAACTTCAAATCTACATGGGTTCTAAGTTTGAATAAATGAAGTGATAAAAATAACTTCTAAACTGTTACATATTTATTTTTATTTTGCACGTTGAAAGTACAATGTATTAACATATTATGTACATTTATTTTTATTTTAGGGAAACAGATGAAGATTTTATACTTGCTTTTCCTGGTCCATGTAACTTAGAAGTACGAGATGCTGCTGAGCTTACACAACAGGAATTTATAAAAAGGTTTATTATTACAATGTACTTGATATAAATAAAACAAAATTTAATAGCAATGTTATATAAATATATGATGTAAGGAGGTATGATAGATCAGCAAATTTTTCTATAATGTATCCTTACTTAAGGAAATACCTTAAGTGTTTATTGGTGAAATGATTTAACAGGATTATTGTGCTGACCCTGTTTATTCAATGTCTAGTGACTAGAGGATACATGAGGTCCATTATACAGTGTAACATGTCAGTAATAGAATGGTTTTCTCCAAGTTTTTCTCAACTATCATTATTATAATTTTCTCCAAGTTTTTCTCAACTATCATTATTATAATTTTAATATGACAGAAAATGTTAGACCTAATAGGGTTTATACACAGCGAAGTATTGAATATTGGCACTCGTTATGCTCTTCCCCATTATGAAATATACCTACCCTGCATATGTAATGGATAGTTCTTCCCTCATGAAAAATTTTTGGATATCATATATGAATGTGCCAATAATAGAATTAATCTTTACTCATTTTGAGATTTTTTAAACTCTTTAAAATCAACACTGTGTGTCATTTTATTTTCATTGAAATATAAACATGATAAATATATCCATGTACATTTTAACTTTTACAGATATGCCTATTTAAGTCCTGTTGTTATAAGAGGTGCTACAGATAACAAGGTAAGCTTAATAAAAATCCGTTATTCTGAAAATTACAAAAAAAAGTAAAAAAAGGAATAATCCAAAGAAATCACCAAGAAACAAAGACAAAACGAATAATCCAAAGACAATCACCAAGAAACAAAGACAAAACAAATAATCCAAAGACAATCACCAAGAAACAAAGACAAAACTAATAATCCAAAGAAATCGCCAAGAAACAAAGACAATCACCAAGAAACAAAGACAATCACCAAGAAACAAAAACAATCACCAAGAAACAAAGACAATCACCAAGAAACAAAGAGAAAACGAACAATCCAAAGAAATCACCAAGAAACAAAGACAATCACCAAGAAACAAAGACAAAACTAATAATCCAAAGACAATCACCAAGAAACAAAGACAAAAC
>MJUU01054348.1:101177-111717 GCA_002080025.1 Modiolus philippinarum | reverse complement strand
CAAAGACAATCACCAAGAAACAAAGACAAAACTAATAATCCAAAGAAATCACCAAGAAACAAAGACAAAACGAATAATGCAAAGACAATCACCATGAAACAAAGACAAAACGAACAATCCAAAGAAATGACCAAGAAACAAAGACAATCACCAAGAAACAAAGACAAAACGAGCAATCCAAAGAAATCACCAAGAAACAAAGACAATTACCAAGAAACAAAGACAATCACCAAGAAACAAAAACAAAACGAACAATCCAAAAGACAATCGCCAAGAAACAAAGATAAAACTAATAATCCAAAGACAATCCCTGGAGAGTCTTTATGTGATTAGAAGAATTTGATGATTGGATATAGATAAAAATTGACCGGATAAGAACATTTTCAAACAAGGAATACACATGCAAAGTATGAAAGAACTATCACTTACCATTCAAAAGATATGCTCAATGTTAAAGTTTTTATGCAGTTGTTCACAGGCCAAGGTCAAGGTCACAAGGTCAACTATTCTGGTACCAATTAAAAGGTNATTATTTCTTTCAAAAAGTCCATCACATGTCAAGGTCAATGGTCACGAGGTCCAAAATTTTGGTATTGTTTGAAAGGTCTTGCCACAAGGAATACACATGCAAAATATGAGAGCCCTATCATTTACCATTCAAAAGATATACCCAATGTTAAAAGTTTTTTGTAGACAAACAGACAGACAGACCAAAACTATATGCCCCCCGAAACTTCGTTTCACAGGGGCATAAAAAGTAGATTACACAGTAGTTCATGAAGAATAACCATTATTTATTTTGTATTTCAAATTATTCAATGAATTGAATATTAAACTATAAGAATTTTACCAAATGTAATAGATAATCTCAATAAATTACTCCATTCTACTTATAAAACACTATTCCTAATACAGAGGAGCCTGGCTTCATGTCAGAGAGTCTACAAATATACAATAGAATTTATTTTGAAAAATGCGGAGCAAGCATACCTCTGCCTTTTTAGAATATTTTTCAATGGATTTTTGCGGATCTTTATAACATGGAGCAAGCCTCCTCAACATTTGGAATAGTAATATTATAGGGGTGTTAAATGATAGTGTATATGTATTGTAGATATTTCATCAGATATGTGAAAGAGATCCAATGATAAATAGATATGGAAGTAAAAAGATTAGACTAAGTACAGCTAATACATATTCTTATGAAAAACGTAAGTAAAGGATAAATACATTTAGTTTTCATGTCTGGTTCTCTCTGAGTCATTTTTGGTGTTTATACTGAACACCCTAGCTATCAGTTCAGCTTGAATTGGATAAAAATAGATTACATGCATTACTGTTAACTCCCGCTTTTTGGACTCAACTCCCACATAGTGTCTTTCTCCCGTGCAGGAGACCAAAATCTCCCACTTCAGACTTTTCATCCCCCTTAAACTCCCCTTTTGAAAAAATGTATGAAACCAACAAATAATACTATAGGGTGTTCATAATTGCTTTCCTTTGAACATAATTATCCATAGAGTAGCATTAATTAGACCTGGGACTAATATAACAGGGATTTGAAACTATTTAACAAAGCAGTTATATAGAATAAAAAGCTGTGTCCAGGCTACGATTTTCGACTGTAACTTTTGATTTACTCAACATAAAATTATTCTAAAAATTTTGACGAAAAGCTGATTTATTGCATATTTACAACATTAAATTTTCATTCACATAACAATGAAATCCTAATTAAAAATGGGTAATAAATGCATGAGGGGTTGTTTTCTTGTGTAAATTGGTCGTAAAATTATCGAGAAACCGTCCAATAAACAAATGACAGTTATCGATGATTAATGAGCGTCAAAACAATGAAAATCTCGGAAATTGGCTAACTTTAACTCGCTAGTTTACATGTTAAATTCCATCCTACTATTACAAAACTTTACCAGGATAAAGCTCTTTGTATTGGCTTTATAGCCATATATAATTTATGCAGGAAAGATTTTTTACAGTGCTGATATATTTTGACTGATGTGACCATGCTCATGCAATTTTTAGATACAAATTTTTGAGATAAAACACTTAACTTTTCCCTGTGTATTTTAATACTAAATTTTCAACTAAATTTAAAGAAAAATATACCATGATTCGCATCGAAGTTTCATCTTTTCAATCATATAAATTTTGTAGCATTAAAGGGAAAATTCACTAAATTTTGAATAAGACCTTAATTTACTCAAAGTAACATTTTGAACATGTTGACCAAGTTTAAAGTAAAAATTCACATGGGTTTAGGAGAAAAACGATATTTATTATTCATTTCTGCTACAAAAGTTAGCTGAGTGACGTCACTTGGCTAGATCTCGGTCATTTTAAAAAACAATCATACCACTGTTTATATCGTTATTTAAAGCGTTCGAGTGAGATCATGAAATAGCTAATTACTGTAGAAAAACTAGGACAAGCGTGTTACCCTTTTGCTAAATCTTATTGTTTCTTTGTGCATAACTTCTTCATAGAATAACTAAATACTAAATTTATAAAGAAATAAAATTGGTTGTTTATGTTTTAAATCGATGCAAAAAGAGCTCAGAAAAGTAGTTCAAAATAACAAAAAACATTAATTCTCTAGTTATTATCCTCAAACTGTGTGACAATCTAGGAAGTAATAAATATGTGCACACACACACACACGCACGTGCTTCTGTGTTCCAGTCATGTTGTAGTGATGTAATCATCAGAGGTTAATTAACAAACAAACACACAGAATCATGTCCCGTGTCAAATTTTACCTGTGGCATGCCCTAAAGGTTAATGTGACGTGTGCTGCAATAATTACAGGTAGAAAAGGCACACTCTTGTTTTGAAAAAAAATCGCTTATAGCACAATACACAAATTTTTTTTATATTACTTTACTAATATTAAATAAATAACGGAAACTGGATAAAATTTAAAGGACAGATGCAATTCATTCAGGATTATAGTGTTTCTGCGAGGGTCACACACAGTAAAACTGGATGATCTGAAGATATTGTATTCGGGGTTAGAAATGATTTATTTCGTGCAGCAGTTTGACAAAATATGACAAATTAGCGTATACCCCTTTTTCTGGACCCCTTTTCAGTAGCCAAATCCGCCTGTGCTCAAACTTCGGTTTACAAGCTTCTGTCTGGGACAAATATGATCAAAATATTAGTCCCAGCTTCTATATAAAATAAAAACGCTATTAAGAGGTTGATTTTCGTAATGCCATTTTAATGTCTGCAACATTTATAATGCACGTGAAACTTTCAAATGCTTATGTGTCATGGGTTCAAGCTTTGACTAATATAACATATTAGTCACAGGTTCAAATTATATACTTATAATGCCGATATAGTTTATTCAGACAATTGTGTTGTATACTGTAAACCACGGAGATTAGGCTGTGTTCAGTATACCTAAGTTAGTATTTGTACGTTTATATGCAGTTTTATGACAATTTTTATTGCACTTATTAAGTCTCATTTCAATGCCATATTCATGGTTTTATGTGATTCGAGCAAAATACCAAGACCCTGAGCATCATGCAGTGAAGTTGATGAAATTGGCTTTTATAATATGATTGAGTTAATGCAATTTTTTTAATAGATTGTTGTATTACTGAAAATGACTTTTTCTATGATTTTATACATTTGTGTGTCCCAACGATCTAGAATATTTTGCCCTAAAACTTTACAGTTATATAGAAGCAAGGACTTGTACGTCCTTGATAGAAGGTAATATACTGTGCACGAAAATACGATAAATAAAAACCTACATCAGACTTGGCTAGCACGTTGATTCTTTCAAATAATTTGCACCAATTTCATTTTCTGCATAAAACGAGCCGTCTCCTGCGCGACAATATAGCATGACATAAAAATGTAGATCCAATGTAAATACAACTGCAATCGGTTTCAAAAAAAAAAAAAAAAAAAAAAAAAAAAAAAAAAACAAAAACAAAACAAAAAACAACCCAAGATAGAAGTTTCTACCAGAGTTTCTATTGTTTGTATGTAGGACTATAGGTACGTAAATAATAAGTCTAAGGTGTGTGTCTCATTCCGATTAAATGCGTAAGGTGTTTGCGGAGTTGATCGTGTACACAGCAGGTGTTATCAACAGGGAATCATACTCCGGGGTCGTCATTTTTCCAGGTAAGGTCAAGTGATTTATACAGGTAGAAGTGGTCGGATTGGTCTGACACCTGTCTTCTCAATAAACACTTAATACACAATATGGTCAGTACAAGCCTTCATAACTATGAATGCTTCCTGTATATGAATCCTAATTTCTACAATACTTTCTATTTATTTAATTGTGAACACGGGAACTTCGTAAAAGTTCTGGATATATTATCAATTTAATGATATATTAAGAAAAAATAGCTACAAATTTTCATTTCTTTATTGAATAAATTACAAATTGTTAAATTTAGTGAAAGAAATTATAGATCAGAGTTATGTACTTGTTGTTTTTACACAGGCTTATCGAGTTTTGGTATTTTGTGGTCTTTAGGTATCACGTGACTTTTTAAGTTGACAAGACGACAATATGGCGGTTGATGCACCGGGATTTGCTCACAATTAATTCAGTCTTGTACAGTTATCCAAGACAATTGAACAGTAATACGTATATTTATGTGCTAACTAAGATATGAGGAATAAAATATTGAATTTTTATTTTTTTGCGAATTTTCCCTTTAAATATTTTGGGTAAAATAGAAACGTCATGAAGTGTAAAATTTCGCAGTATATTTCTAAAAAAGCCAAAATTATCCAAGTTTTAGAGCAAAATTTGTGTACTTTGGAATAAAATTACTTTACAAAAAATATACTATGCTTTGCAGCAATCTTTTTTCTATAAAATGATGTATTTTGTATTAAAATCGGTAGAAAAATGTAGCTGTAAAAGTGTACTAAAAATGTCCTATGTTTCCACAGAGAAATGCTCAAAATACTACGATTTACAGGTAAATCTGCTGCGACACCGAAATTGTAAGAATTGTGAATGTTTCAAATCCCTGTTATATTAGTCCCAGATTAGACCTAATTATTGGATTAGACTTCCCGTTAAATAAACAATGTTTACCTGATGAATTAATTAACCTGGTCAGTCAGGCCTTACCTGTATGATTATTTGCAGTCAAATGACTTTGAAACTAGTGTTTTGAATATGTCAGATCTGTTTTTACTCTCAACAAGGATTTGTATACAAATCCTTGCTCTCAATTTTTTGAAATTTAATTACGAATGCTTAGTTGACTATTAATCATCAATTTTTACAAAACATGTCTGATTGTCTCCCCTTTATTTTTACATGTTTGGCTGCTGTGTCCCAACAATTGTTTTATAAATAAAAAATGTATTATTCAATAAAAAAATGTTAAAAAGATGTTTAAAATCTTATTTGCTTATATTTTTACAAAATAATTGTCTACTTTCATACCAATCAACTGCATCAAACTTTCAAATAGACCATACTAATGTGACAACAATTGTGATGGTGGTTTATTCATCTCATGCATGGGAAACTAGATAGTCTTATCCAAATTTAACTACCAGGAAGTTAATGAATATAATATGACAGACCCTGGTATTTAAAAGTCGAGGAATGTCACTCCATGGATAACTGGTCAAAGATCTAAAATATATTTAAAACAGTATAAAAGTATGAGTTTTAAGACAGAACTCGTGTTTATTGTAGTCCAGCAGCTTCAGGGTGATTCTAAAATCCAGACATAAGGAAAAAAGCTAATTTACCATTGTTATTTACAGAAAGAAAAGGGTTTTTGATTTTTTATTACTTATTTTACAAATTTATATGGAGTGACATTCTTTGATTTCTCGATCTGCACTTATTAAGTGAAAATCACAGATTTCAGGATGATGGTTTTTTGGTTGAGAGCATCGAGTTTCCCAGGTGTGCATCTGATATAATGTATCAGAAATGAAGTGAAATGTTGATATAGAATAATGGTTGTTATGAAGGTCGAGACGGGAAATATCACCGTATCGCGGCGAGTCCGATAGGACGAGCTGTGATACTAGTGATATTTTCTGTAGAGACCTTCAAAACTACAATTATTGTTTTTATCGGCACCGTCATATTTGTGACGTCATTGTATGATATTTTCTTGTATCAGGTAAGTACAGAGATACTGACAATATCAGTCAGTAAGATCAAAGAGAAAAATGTACATATTGCCGATAAAATCACATCACAGGTAATGAAATTAAGACCATAAGTGAACAATAGCAAAGTCAAAATAAACCAATTGTAAAAAGTGTAAAAACATTAATATACAAACTAAAAGATATCTAAAACTGATAAAAGGAAGAAATAAGGGTTACATTTTGGATGCATTGTGCTTACCTCTGATACTTTATTTTATCATATGTTTAGTAATGAATACAGATGTTTTGAATATGTGATACAGTGCATGACGTTCATTCCGTATTCACACTATGATGTCATATCCATTATCGCATGGCTTACCCTTTATAACTTACATTTTTCTGAAATTTTTTTTCAATTTTACTTTATTATTAGAAAAAAATTTCGGGGGTTAAATTTTTTGGGGGGGCAAACATTTTTTGGGGGGGAGGATAACAAAGATTTCTTTCCGGTGAAATTGTTTTGTGAGGATCAGTTAAAAAAAATCTAGCAAACTTCTTTCCTTTACATGTTAGATTAAGTCCAAAACTTCTAGTCCTTTCCGCCCATTTTGAAATTTTCCTCTTCACAAAATACATGCATTTTCTCTTACCGATTTCAATTTTTGACAGTATTTTTCGGATTAGTAGACCTCTGTTTAAATATATGATAAACTGTATAAAACATGGCAAAATCCGCATCACATGCCGTATCATCCCTTGACGAATATCAGCCCTCGGGCCAGAGGCCCTCGTCCTGATATTGGTAACTCGGGATGATACGGCATGTGATACAGATTTTGCCATGTATTATTCCCTATGTATGCTAGTTTTCTTGCTTCAGATAAATAGTTGATAATAAGTTTGTCGTGCGTAATCTCCCCCTTAGCAAAGGTGGAAAGAGGGAGATCTCCCTCTTTGCATGTCCAAGAGGTTAACAGGTATGTTACATGCATGGCAGGAAACTTTAAACATTTTAAAAAGTCTACCTGCTCTGTACTTATAAATTGTAAATAATACAGTTAATTACTGAATAATATGATAATGGTAGAACAGAACATTTTATACTATTCATAAGAAATGGTAAAAATGTTTGAACATAGTTTAATGAGGGAATCAGGGTGATAAAAGGCTTTTAATTGATGGCGGATTGAAACTAAAAAGCAAGTGTCGAAAAGGCTTGAGATATAGTTCGAGACAATTATAATACATCCAAAGGCATTTTAGATTACTACTTCGCTTTTATAAAACTTATTAGATTTTCTGTATTCAAAAATTGAACGATTATCGAGTAGATTTCTACAATTGTAGAATGAAAACAGAAAATATATGTTTCACGCATAGGAATTTATAAAAATGATAAAAATGTGAGGATAATATTTAAAGATGTCAAAATGATTTCGTTATGAAAGTTGTGGCACATTTTTGAAATTTTCATTTTTTTGATATGTTAACTCCATGATCATCACGAAGCCATTACTGTACGAATCAGAATATAATATTCCATGTGTAATATTCAGTCAATCTCAATCAGCTGCTAGAGTGCGCAGAATGATCGTTTGTTTACCTTTTTGATATGTTTTGATTATAGACAAACGACACATTTATTAGTATCTAGATGTAAATATATGTCTCTACTGTGACTCCGCTGTAATCAGAAATGGGAGATCTTGGAAGTGTTAAGGATTCTTGATTATTTGATTGCTTCTGTAAAATGCCAAATTTGCACTCGATGTTTGCATATGGATATGAATAAACACGATGCATGAAGGTAGTTTCATTTTCTATGATAGCCTTATTTTACTTGTGTGAGCTTTAAGATTATTGCTAGCTTTGTCAATCCATGTACAAAATTCGTCTTGCATAATCGTTCATGTTCATGAGGGGGAAATTGCATACATTTTAAAGCATACGTAAAGAGTGGCCGTTTCTGTCTGATATCCTCTGAATAAAATATTTCGATAACAAAAATGTTGAAACTTCACAAAAATATTTAAGTGTATCAATAATCCACATTTCCTTTTAATAGCCCTAGAATAAAAATGATTAATAATTCATATCCCTAAAACAACGCTCATAATTTTGGAAGTTGTCATACTTCTAACAAATCTTGCTAATATTATCTCATATTTTGACTGCAGTGCTGTATGTCCAAGTTTAAAATTGGACGCAAAAATGAGGTGAATTAATTAACTTCAACACATACAAACACCTTCAGCTCTTATAGAGCTTTGATTATTCAGTGACATGTATCTATAGTTGTATATTCATTTAAAGGTAATTCAATGAAACAGTTTACAGTGAAACCTGTCTAAACCAAACCCTGACTAATCCGAAAACCTGTCTGAACCTAACATGATGTGAAGACCCTTTCTATCAATTTCTTTATATTTTGAACCTGTGAAAACCAAACACCCGTCTCAACAGAACAAAATCTTCAGTCCTAGAGGGGTTCGGTTTAGACAGGTTTCACTGTAAATCTTTTGGAATGTATACAAAATTCATGTGTCTAATATAGGTACATGCCCCTGTATTGCACAAATAAAAATAGATGTCTGTAATGAGTGTTTGTGGGATGTAAACAAGAAGCAGAGATTTTAAATTAGCCTGATCCAGGATTAATTACTACAAAAAGATACTCCTGAAAACAGGGATGAAGTTGGGAGAGATGCTGGAAATGCTTAAGATTTTCCAGTGAATTGGGAAAAAGCTGCCTGTTTAAGAGTTAATAAATTTTTTCCTGTATGTGAAATGGAAAAAATGAGCAAAAGTTGGTTTGATTCTAAGAAAAGGACACCAATTTTGACCCCCTCTTTTAAATGTTATTTAGAATTGTAGAATGGATTTTACAGAACTTAACCTTGGACAGAACTTGGGATCTCAATAAAACTGTTTAAAGAAAATATGATGGTTTCACAAATATAATTGCTAAATGCTACTTTCAGAATTATATCTGTTGACTAATTTTAAAACTTAAAGTAACACCTAATTAAAACAATTATGAAGCTATAGTACAGTAATTGTTCAAATTATTGATCCTTGCAAGCTTAAGTAAAAATGGTTCCAGACCGTTTGTTTAGTTCTTATGCAGGCACCTTATAGCAGGTTATTTTTGCAGGTCAAAAATTTCGAGGATTTGAGTGGAAAGTGTATGCCAAAAATTTAAGCGTTTTAAATTTTGGCAGATTATCAAAGATCCTATATATATCCTAAGAGTACATAAAATAATCATGGAATTTATTTTCACAATTTAAGTCCATCAACAAAATTATGCGAAAATTAATACCCCTGGAAAAGTATCCACTATATGGTATGCCAAGCCCTGCCAAGCAAAAATCGTAAAAACAGCAAGTTTAATTCTGTGTGGCATTTCTACAAAATTCAAAGTAATACATATATATTTTGTCATTTTAGGAGATGTAAGCCTGAAATATTATGTAGAGGAAGTGATGAAGCCGCAGACACTTGCTATGCTGGGAAATGGTGAGTAATAACCATATGTTGCCATGGCAATGACATGTAATCATGTACTTCTATTTTACCTGACATGTTTAAAAAGACTATGTGACCTATAATGACCTTCAGTCATTCTTGTTGTACATCTTAAACTTTTTTCTTTTTGTCGGAAACTGGTGAGTTAATTACAAAAATTGGCCAAAGCTCTTTGGAGAGCTATTTAAGAAATTTTATCCAATATGATCATACTCAAATGACACCTGCCAGTGACGGACTTATTTGGAAATTCTGCATAATATTTTTTGTTCTGGAACTACTTGTATTATTCAAACTAAAAGTGGATAATACCAAGGACCACATAGGCACACCTGTCATCTAAAAGAGATAACATGTCCAATGGGAAATTTACCCATACGATTTTTTTTTCTACAACAAGTTTCAGCAATTTCTTCATCAAAGAAGTAAATTATGATGTCATTATTCTAACTTGATTGTTCCATGACAAATATAAGGTCATTTGGAGTAGATATGCCAATAGTGAATTCATGTGTTATGATGTTTTCGAAATGGTCAAAGGAAAATGTCATAAAGATATACATGGAAAAGTTGAAAAGGGAATTTTAAACACCAGCTGTGGTTAGCAAGATGACAAACAAAGCTATTAATCACATTTTCACTTAATCTGCGGAATCAAGATAATAATAAAAAACCTTGGAATTTTATCTGTTTTGCTAAAACATGTCTTTCATTTTAGTTGAGAATGCTTAACATCATAGAATGCACTAATGTAAAATTATATATATACAATGTTTATATGATTGAAATAAGATGTAATTTGAATGGTACATATAGAGATGTATTAATTTGAATGGTACATATAGAGATGTATTAATTTGAATGGTACATATAGAGATGTATTAAT
>MJUU01054348.1:74438-89464 GCA_002080025.1 Modiolus philippinarum | reverse complement strand
GAACTTAGGTTTAACATTGGACCCTATGGGAAAATTCACATTTTCTTCTTCTGCTCTGAAACCGCTGAAGCAAATTCAACCAAACTTTACAAGAATGATGAACTGAAGGTCCATAACAAAGATTGCTCATTTCATTCCGATCCAATGAAAAACGTGGCCACCAGCACAGAACATAGTTTATTTTGGCCCTATGGGAAATTCACATAAAAAACATGGCCACCATGCAGAACATTGAAAACCCTGCTTCAGCATTTTGTCAGGTGAGCGATACAGGCTCAGTGTCTGAGCCTCTAGTTCTTATGACCATTGCAACGGGATGGCCTACCCACTGTTTTTATTTCCCTCATAAGTTGATGTTAAATATGATTATACCCCCTCAACAAGTTTTAGGATACTGTGGATGAACTTTTATTCATTGACATCAGTTTTCGTGGTTTTCATAAATATCACCATTTCGTGGGTCCTGAATTAGTGGTTTTTAAATTCTATGCATTACAACTATAGGGAAAAATGCATTTCGTTAAGATCTTAATTTCATTGTTGTAGCGAGCCACGAAATCCACAAAAATTAGAACCCCACGACCAATAGTACTTTCACAGTATATAGGAATCACCCTGTATGTTGATCCCTCCATGTACATTGTCAACAAAAGTTCTCCTAAACGGATGCTTGGATTTTGATGAAATGTTACCCAGTTGTTGTATACCACCTGAAGATGTGCATGAAGTACCGGTAATATAGTTCCTGCCTGAATTTTTGAAGGGGGGATAATTCAACATTGAATATTTTCTGGAAAAAAGGGGCAACCTTGTAGATACGTGTCCACTTAAATGGGTGCTTGGATTTTTATACCCCCGTCTAATGACAGACTTGTTATGGTATACCGATTGTCCGTCTGTACGTCTGTTTTATATGTCATGCTCTAACATGGCAACCATTTGGCCAATTCACTTCAAACTTTGTAGAGGTATTGTGTATGATGGCCTCACGATCTGTATACTTTTTTGTGAAATTTCAATTTTTCATGCAAGAGTTATTGGACTTAATTCGTCAATTTTAAGGCAATTTTTTACATGTCGTGCTCTAACTTGACAACCCTTTGGCCAATTCACTTCAAACCTTGTAGAGGTATTGGGTACGATGGCCTCACGATCTATATACTTTTTCGTGGAATTTTGATTTTTCTTGCGAGAGTTATGGGACTTTATTCATCAATTTTAAGGAATTTTTTTACATGTCACGCTCTAACTTGACAACCCTTTGGCCAATTCACTTCAAACTTTGTAGAGGTATTGGGTATGATGGCCTCACAATCTGTATACTTTTTTGTGAAATTTTTCTTGGCAAGAGTTATGGGACTTTGTTCGTCAATTTTAAGGCAATTTTTTACATGTCATGTTCTAACGATTAAGTACTTTGATCAGCCCACTTCAAACTTTGCGGACTAATTTCTTAAAGAAATATCAAGCTTAATTAGACAGTTATAGGTGCTTCTGAATTGAGAACCCCTTACCTTAATCACTTAAAATTTTGAAGTGTGACGACGGGCGTATCATGCGACTTTGCGCAGCTGTTTATTATGAAATGTTACACAGTGAAGTACACCACCTGAAGATGTTCATGAAGTAATATGGTTGCTGCCTGAAATTTTGAAGGGGAGATAATTTGTATTTGAATATTTTCTGGAAAAAATTGGGAAATCTTGTCATTGCATACCCTCTTAAACTGGTGCTTGGATTGTAATGAAATGTTACAGGTATATGACATAACCTGAAGATGTGCATAAAGTAATATGGTTGCCTCTCCGAATTTTGAATTAGATATAATTTGTCTTTGAATAATTTCTGGAAAAGAGGGAAAGAACCTTGTTAGTGCATGTCCTCTTAAACGGGTGCTTAAATTTTGATGAAATTTTACACAGTTGTATTACACAACCTGAACATGTGCATGAAGTAATATGGTTGCTGCCAATTTTGAAGGGGAGATAATACATCTTTAAATATTTTCTGGGAAAAAGGAGAAGAGTATATTTTTGTGTCCATACTTGCAATGTGTCCCTTGTACTTAATCCATAACTGTATTGTGTCCACACACACTTAAATTTGCACTTGCCATACTAATTTAGGGTTCAATAAGCCAGGGGTATAACTGGCTGCCATTCCGCGATAGTTTATTGAAAAATAGCAATGCATGAAATTTGTTTTAGACTTTAATTTGATTAAGTGAAACTTGTGTAAACAGAACCACTTTGGGACTGAAATTTCTTTTATGGTTTATACAGGTTTATGCAGGTTCCAAATACTGTGGAAGTACTTATATTCGTGGACATCAATTTTCGTTGTTTTCATAAATATAATAAATTCCTTGGTTCTTATATTCATGGTTTCGAGTTCTTTGCATTAAAACTCAGTGGTAAAATGCGTTCCATTGAGAACTTAATTTTGTGGTTTCAACGAACCACGAAATCCATGAAAATTGGAACCCCACGAACAATAGTACTTTCACAGTAACTAGAAACTGAAACAAAATGTCCTCAGACCATGTCCCATTTGAAGTATCTCTTATCTCTTTTCTTGTATTGGCATTGCCCCTCCCCTGGAGGTCTGTCTTGTTTATTTACCTCCACAGATTTTGTTTGATTTCACTGTAATAGGACATATACACAAATAAAACAATTAAATACAAATAGCTACAGTGTAATTTTATTGGGAAAATTTCCACTCATTTTCCACCAGAAAACAGCAGCTCTACATTTATTTTGTAACGCCTGTCCACAAATCATAAATTTTCTATTTATTTTCAGATTATATATTTCCCAGACAGGTGGTGGCATGCTACATTGAATATTGATGCTAGTGTTTTTATATCAACATTCCTTGGTTAGAATGATAATTCTGCAATTCTATATAACAGAAATCCAGTAAGATGAAGAATGGTTACTATGCCTGTTTCAACTCCAAACCATAAATTTATCATTAGTATTGTTTCTGAGTATGATGATAGATATTTGGCGTAATCAAAATAGAAGAACTTGGAATCAAAATGAGATTTCATTGTCCTAAAACACAATGTCTTTTTCTATATATAACATACATGTATAAGTAGCATTTCATTTTCCCTTAATGAATTTTACCATAAAACTCCTCATCTTTTCAATGATTACTATGATATTTTTCTATAGCATTGCTGATGGTGCTTAAATCATATCTCAAACTATGTTTATACAAATATTTATTTATTTATGATTAAATTGTCATCTGTTACAACTATCTTTATTTCAGTTTTCTTTGTTATCTAAAAAGGCACAATTATTTTATTTTCTACAGATTTTTATACAATGTATAATAAAAAGTAGTGAATTTTAATCGTCTTTGTTCCTTGAAGATCAACAGTTAACTGTGGATACAGGATATGTTTTGTATGCTTCATGTATCTACACACTGATCTACATCAGCAGCTATTATTACAAACTTGTCCAAATCCAAAAGATAATTGCAGATGGAATCAATTAAAAGTCGAAGTCACGTTATCTCCCCTTCCTGATTTCCACCTTCATTGATCAAAATCCTTCCAGTGGTTTAGGAGAAGTTGCACTTATGAGGTTATCTGTGGAGATGGAATCAATGAAAACTCAAAAGTCCAATAATCTCCCCTTCATGGTTTCCAACAATAATTTTATTCCTTTATGCACATCTTTATTTAGTGTCTTTCCTTTAATTAAAGTTTCATCAAAATCTTTCAAGTGGTTTAAGAGAAGTTGCACTTATGAGGTACTGTGAAAGTACTGTTGTTTGTGGGGTTCCAATTTCTGTGGATTTTGTGGTTTGTTTAAACCAGGAAATTAAGTTCCCACCAAAATGCAATTTCGCCATAGAGTTTTAATGTATGGAATTTAAAACCACAAATTAAAGTTCCCACGAAATAGTGATATTCATGAAACCACAAAAATTGATGTCTATGAATAAAAATACTTCCACAGTAATTTGTGCAGATGGAATCAATGAAAACTCAAAGTCAAATTATATTCCTCTTTCTGGTTTCCAACAAAAATTTTATAACTTCATGCACATTTCCACATAATATCCTTCTTTTGAGTAAAGTTTAATCAAAATGTCTTCAGTAGTTTAAGAGGAAGATTGGACAGACAGACAGATGGACAAAAAGACAGATTTATTCCTGTATACACCCCTAAACTTCATTTGCAGGGAATAATGAGCAATCTTTGTAAAGGACCTTCCATACATAATTCCAGTACAATTTAACTAAGTTCAGAGCTGGCTGCCATGCCTTTTTGTTGGACTGGAACAAAATGAGCAATCTTTGTAGAGTATCTTCCATACATCCTTCCTGTAAAGTGTGGTTCAATTTGCTTCAATTGTATCAGAGAATCTGATGAAAATGTAAAAGCTAATAGACTACAGACGACAAGTGATGGCAAAAGCTCACACTGACCCAAAAGTCCCCAGACATGACAAAAACAAGCAAACAGGCGCATTTTGTACCTAAGCATGTGTGAAGTTTAAGGTTATTGATTGTTATAATGGTTGACGATTAGCAAAAGCCATGTTAGAATTCACTATAGCCCACTATGTATGAATAAAGAAATGTTGACTCCTTTAAAACATATTTTAGTAATACAAAACAAAAGAATTCAACTAATTGGACTTGTTTTGATATGATTTCAGCACTTGAATTTTTACTTGACAATATATTCATTCGCTTCGGTAACTGTATTTATCGCCAGGTCATAGGAATTCCTATGGGTACAAATTGTGCACCACTTATAGCGGACCTCTTTTTGTACTGCTACGAATCTCAGTTTATGACCAACATCAGCAAAGACCCATCTAAACAGCATTTAATTGAAAAGTTTAACAACACTTTCCGATATTTGGATGATATTTTAACTTTAAATAATGACGACTTCAATACATATTATAAAGACATCTACCCTAAAGAACTTACTTTGAATAAAGCCAATTCTGATAATCATCATTGTCCGTTCTTAGACATCAATTTTGATATAACGAATAGTAAATTAGATACTAAAATTTATGATAAAAGGGACGATTTTTCTTTTCCCATAGTTAATTATCCATTTCTGGATGGCGATGTTCCATTAGCGCCATCATATGGTGTTTACATATCTCAACTTGTTCGATTTGCTCGAGTTTGTAATAACGTTTGTGATTTTAATGAACGGAATCTTTTCATAACTGAAAAACTATTACATCAAGGTTTTTCCTTATCATAAACTAGTTAAAACCTTTACTAAATTTTATCATCGATATAAAGACTTAGTTCGTAAATACAATACAACCTGTAAATATCTTATCAAGGCTGGTATTTCACATTCCTTATTTTACCGTTATGTTTTACATAAGAGTAAAAAATACTTACACTCGCCTAACAAACTTATAAAACCTTTAAAAGGGTTATAATTACGGTATTGTCGTCAAGTCATTACCTATGGCCTTCTTTGATATTAACATTGATTTTTTTTATTTTTTTGCATTTTAACTAAACACATTCTAAATTTCTAAAATCTGTATTGCATGGACACGGGTTATGTATTCCGGTATATGTATGAAATCATTATGCTTAACTCCTCACAGGAAGGGATCTTGGTTGAAGCTGTATACTGAGGGTACATAACTTACTTTGTCAGTTGGTAATGGGTTTGGAGCTGGCATGTCAGTTAACTGCTAGTAGTTTCTTGTGATTTCATGTTTATGTCCGTATATTTAGTTCTTTCAGTTTCATTTTTCACAATTGACTCAGTCCTGTTGCCAACTGAATTTTACTGTTGTTACGATTGTTTTTTGATTTATCACATTGGCTGTAGGGGGAAGGTTTGGGCTCAATAAAACTAGTTTAACCCCGCCGCAGCAGGTTTGCGCCTGTCCTAAGTCAGGAAATTTATTAAGCCTTTGTGTGTCTTGTCCTTTTTCTAGTTAGTTTACTTTATGTCTATAGGAGTCTAGGATGATGTTTATTTCGCAGAACTTGATTACTCTTTATTCAGGGGCTGACTTCGACCTGCCGTTGGGTGGGGGGTTTTCTCACCGTTCATTGAAGATCTTATGGTGACTCTGAGTTGTTATTACTCCCCTTTGGGTCATTGTCTCTTTGACACATTCCCCATTTCCCTTCTTTTTTCTATTGGGTACAAAAAGTTCATCTGATACTATTGAACAAGTGAGGGAGCAATTTCACCCTGATACTAGTTAACAAGTGAGGGAGCTATTTCACCCTGATACTATATAACAAGCGTGGGAGAAATTTCACCCTGAAACTATTGAACAAGTGATGGAGCAATATCACCCTGATACTATTTAACAAGTGAGGGAGCAATTTCACCCTGATACTATTTAACAGGAGAGGGAGCAATTTCACCCTGATACTATTTAACAAGTGAGGGAGCAATTTCACCCTGATACTATTTAACAAGTGTGGGAGAAAGAATTACACAAGTGATGGAGCAATTTCACCCTGATACTATTTAACAAGTGAGGAAGCAATTTCACCCTGATACTATTTAACAAGTGAGGGAGCAATTTCACCCTGATACTATTTAACAAGTGAGGGAGAAATTTCACCCTGATACTATTTAACAAGTGAGGGAGCAATTTCATCCTGATACTATTGAACAAGTGAGTGAGCAATTTCACCCTGATACTATTTAACAAGTAAGGGAGCAATTTCACCCTGAAACTAATTATGGCAGATTTCCCAGATGATTAACGTATTTTATTTGCAATTCTTCAATGAACATACCAATATTCCTTTAGTAACACCTACAAAACTCCTTCTAAACTCCTGTCTTTTGTCTGCTTATCAATTACTCATCTTTCTATAGAATACTTTTGTATACTAATTTGTCATCACTGGAGTATCAAGGTAAACCCCTTCACGCAGTACAAATTGGTATACAATAAAATTCTATAGAAAGATGAGTAATTGATTAGCAGACAAAAGACAGGAGTTTAGAAGGAGTTTTATAGGTGTTACTAGAGGAATATTGGTATGTTCATTGAAGAATTGCAAATCAAATATGTTAATCAACCGGGAAATCGGCCATAACAGGTGAGGGAGCAATTTCACATCGATACTATTTAACAAGTGAGGGAGCAATTTCACCCCGATACTATTTAACAATTGAGGGAGCAATTTTACCCTGAAACTATTTAATAGGTGAGGGTGCAATTTCATCCTAATACTATTTAACAAGTGAGGGAGCAATTTCACCCTGATACAATTTAACAAGTGAGGGAGCAATTTCACCCTGATACTTTTTAACAAGTGAGGGAGCAATTTCTCCCTGATACTATTGAACAAGTAAGTGAGCAATTTCACCCTGAAACTATTTAACAAGTGAGGGAGCAATTTCACCCTGAAACTATTTAACAAGTGAGGGGGGCAATTTCACACTGATACTATTTAACAAGTGAGGGATCAATATCACCCTCATACTATTTAACAAGTGTGAGAGAAATTTCATTTTTAAGTTTTCTTGGCCTGTACATGAGGTACATGGTTTTCTAAATGTTGGATTCTTATCCCCACTGAGGAGACATACAATGTCAAAATGGTCATCTTTACAAATGCATCTATCTAAAGATATTAAGGTGATACAGGGTCTAAAATCTGTCAGATAGAATTTTCTGATATTTTCATGATTTACACTTTGATACCAAAGCATACAAAAATAAAAACATAGGTAATCAACGATTACAAAGTTCGCCTCGTTATGGCACATAGACACAGAAACCCTATTTGGCCAGGGTGCTCATTTACCATACCTTATGCATGTATACAAAGGCTAGATGGTCTTACCATGTACAGTAACCGAGACCTGAATTCGGACATAAATGGAAAAGTGACCTAATTTTGCCTGGATGCTGACCTACCCTCAAAGATGCACGCACATGCAAGGTTAGAAGCTCCTACCATGTACAGTTACGTAGATCTGAACTCGGACGTAAACTTGAATGTAAGTCAATCATGCGGAAAATATAGGTCAAAGTGACCTAATTTTTTGCCTGGATGCTGACCCACCCCCAAAGATGCATGCACATGCAGGGTAAGATGATTGTACCATGTACAGTTACTTGGATCTGAACTGGGACATAAACTTGAATGTCTGAACTCGGACGTAAACTTGAATGTAAGTCGATCATGCAGAAAATATAGGTCAAAGTGACTTTATTTTGCCTGGATGCTGACCTACCCCCAAAGATGCATGCACATGCAAGGTTAGATGATCCTACCATGTACAGTTACTGAGATATCAACTCGGACCTAAAATTAAATGAAAGCCAGTCAAGCGGAAAATATAGGTCAAAGAGACCCAATTTTCCTGGAGGCTGTGAGTTAGCCCAAGATGTATCTGTACACAAAGTTTGATGACCCTACCCTTCATAGTTACCAAGATATATACCTAAATGCGGACGAGGACGCAGACGCTTGGGTACTCCAATAGTCCCCCTCAATTTCGTTGAGGCGAACTAATAAAAACTGGGGTCACCACCCATATAAAAATGAAATATGTCAGGTAAAAATCAGATATTTTGGTTGAAATAATAGGGAAAATAAGCAAATTTTAACAAAATTTTAATTTATTTTAGTTACATCAGATAGAATTTTTGTTTTTTTAATTTGTAAATTATTAGCTAATATGCTGTCCTTCAATTTCTATGAAAAAAAATTTTGGGGTCACCGAACATATTTTTGAATAAATCATGAAACACTGATTTTTTCTACGATTCCTATACAAATTATCTCCCCTTCATTGCTGAAAAAGTTCAATATTCTACATGGTTATCCAGTAAAACTGGTATATTTTATTACAGTTAACCATTATAAGACATTGAAATGGTTTCTGCAACATTCCCACAGTGAGTTTCATAATCACACGCTCAAGAATGATGCACAATTTTAAAATCCTGTACTACCAGAAATGACATTTAGGTGTGAAAAATTATAATGGACATTTTCAGCTAGATTCCTGCCTATACCCATAGATAAGTTTCCAATTGGTGAATTTTCCCGGAAATTTTTGACTTCACAATATAGATTCTTGGACATCACGATGTTATGTGATGCAATTTACTCTGATTGACCTCGGGGCAATTCATTCATAAAACGAAATTGGAAACTCGTCTATTGTATAGGTTTTGACTTGAACCTGGATTGATTCACTGACAGTCTGAAAGTGTCATATATGGAGCAGGACATACTTTTTGGCTATTGGTCTTTATAGTTCTATCTGTAAGTACTTGGTTTTTTTTTAAGGATTGTGTTTTTATTTTCTTGTTTTGATGGATGTCTCATGTTTTATTTTCTGTATGCTCATTTTTGTCATGTCTCGGGACCTTTGGCATTTGACTGTGTTATTAGGCTATTGTAGGTGTTTCCTGTTATTTAATTTTATTGACACAGTGGTAAACAGATAAAAGAAAAGTTAAAAGATGCACCATGGAAACCAAGTGATGGCAAATGCTCATCCTGTTTCTAGTCAGATGAGTTAAAAACAGGGACAGGACAATCATAAACTACATAGACTGACAATATAGTTAAAATATATAAAGAAAAAGACACCACAGGGATATATGGTGTTGTCTTACTTTCATTCGACCAATTACATAAAACAACGGCAGTAGAATATTGGAAGGGAGTGATATTAAGGAAAAACAAAATGCATGGTGCACATCTTCAGCATACTGAAGCATTTCTGCAAGTTGGGTTGAAAAGTGCCAAGCGTTTTAGGAGGAGATGCGGATAATGCTTAAAATTTTTGAGCCATACATACAGACAGACAGACGCAAGATGACAGATAGTGATTCCTATGTGTCGATCCTGCACTAGGTGCAGGCGACACAAAAATCGTAGTCCAAAGACATGGCCAAAACGAAAACACAGAAAACAATGACATATAAGATAGCTAAAAAGCACAGAAATAAAAACAATATTCAAAACCAGGTACTCACAATGTCAACTCCCATGAAACCAAGAGTGACATCAGGTGCTCCGGAAGGGTAAGCATGTCATGCTCTGTTACATCTGATACTAAATTTAAGGTGTTGAGGCTAGGTATTAGGGAAAAAATAGACTTTCATCCCTTTACCTTTGATTGTTTGCTCATTGTTGGACTTTACAGCATTCTCCACTGTAATTGACAAAAAAAATATATAGATAATATTCGCCTGTCCCCTGTTACTTTTTTTCATAAGGGTGGACAATAATACTTGAAGTAAATTTTGTACTTGACTTTTCTTCAAGTCAAATATTCTTTTATTAAAAATCTGATTATATATGGCATACAACATAAACATAACACAATTGAAAAAACTGAAACAAGAAAGAGTATTGCACTGTCTTATAATATTCTACCTTTTGTCACTAGTGGATTTCAATTATATTGAAAATATGTGTAACAATACTATTAATAGTATGGATGATGGATCATTATTTACCATCATTTTGTTTGTACATTTTTGATATAAAATGGAGTTTGTTAGAGTATTACATAAAATTTGTTATTTGTAGACTAAAATATAAATTGGGATAAAACCAATCCCTTAAACTTTGTAAGATTCAGGTAAAAAGAAGGATAAACAGTGATTTGCTGCAAAGAATATTCATGGTATTCAATGCACAAATGAAATGCTTTCAGCATATATTTTAATGAGACACTTACATTCTTTTTAAATGCAAATGTACCCAAAAAAACAACAAATAAATACAACAAGTGTGGACCAAAATCGATGTCTTGCTCGCAAAATTGATGTGAAAACTTGAACTGCCTTAATCAGAAAACTTAACATGTTCACTAGACTGTGAAATTAGATTAACTGACAAAAGCAATATAGCAGACTGTAATATATCAACCAAAATGCCAAATATCAGTGACCTACTTCTGCTAGATACTGAGAGACCAAACAAGTTCACTAGACCCTGAAAATGAGGTAGAGGTCAAGGTTTAAAACACAATAGCAGGCTGTCATCTTCCATCTAAGACAAACCCACATACCAAATATTATTGACCTTACATAAAAAGATACTAGGAAACTTACACGAGATCAATGGATCATGAAATTGAAGTCACAGACAAAAGCCATACAGACTGTCATATACTAACCATGACCAACATATATACAAAATATCATTGACCTACCACTTTTGGTTACTGAAAAAATGACCTAATGATAAAAACTTAACATGTTCACTAGACTGTGAAATTGAGGTCAAGGACAAAAGCCATATGACAGACTGTCATGTACTATCTAAGTCCAACCTTCATACCATATATCATTGACCTACAACTTATAGTTATTGAGAAACTAAACTAAGCACAAAAACTTAACATGTTCAATGGACCAGGGAATTGAGGTCACAGACAAAAGCCATATAGCAGACTGTCGTGTACTTCTCAAGACCAACATATATACTAAATATCATTGACCTACCACTTACAGTTACTGAGAAAATGACCAAATCACAAAAACTTAACATGAAAGTTTACACTGTTGCCACCATACTTTGTACGCATATGTCTCGCTTTCCGCACCTTTCGTTGAGGGCGAGGCAAAAATCTATCGTCTTTCAGATATGGTACCTGTATTCAAATAAGTATATTATGTGATTACATGTATGAAAAAAAAATTGTTCATATTGTTACTACAAGTAGCAAATGGTGCTACTGTTTATATCAGATAGTCATATGGCAATAGAATTGTTATAATTAGTAGTCTTACTGGATTATTAAGAAATTTGCATGTTTTCAAGAATATCTTATGCAAAATTGGATTTTAATCAATCATTTGTTTTAAGGAAAGAAGTTTAATGCTTACTTTTATGACAGCGATTCTCAATCAATTTATGACTAGTTAACACTGACCCTATGGCCCAGCATAGAAGAAAATGTTCAGAAATTTCAATTCAAACACTCTTCATTAAAATAGAAATAAACATAACTAGAGCTGTTGCCCATGGCGGCCAATTATACCCCAACTAATTGAACCCTGAATCAATATGGCAAGTGTTAATTTAAGTGTGTGTGGACACATACAGTTGTGGACACAGTACAAATGTGGACACAATAAAACTATGGACACAATTCACCCCCCTTTTTTCGAGAAAATATTCAAAGACTAATTATCACCCCTTCAAAATGTCAGACAGAAACTATATAACGTCATGCACATCTTCAGGTAGTTTACTAGAACTGTGTAACATTTCATTAATATCCAAGTACCCGTTTAGGAGAACATGCACCGACAAAGGTTCACCCCCTTTTTTTCCAGAAAATATTCAAAGACAAATTATTTCTCCTTCAAAATTTCAGGCAGCAGCCATATTATTTCATGCACATCTTCAAGTGGTGTACTACAAATGTGTAACATTTTATGAAAATCCAAGCATCAGTTTTGGAGAAGATGCACTGACAAAGTTGCCCCCTGTATTTTCCAGAAAATATTCAAAGACAAATTATCTCCCCTTGAAAATTTTGGACAGTAACAATATTACTTCATGCACATCTTCAGGTGGTGTACTACAACTGTGTAACATTTCATGAAAATCAAAGTAGCAGTTTTGGAGAACATGAGCTGACATGGTTCGTCCTCCCCCTTTTTCCAGAAAATATTCAAAGACGAATTATCTCCCCTTTATAATTTTGGACAGCAACCACATACATGTGATAGCTCCTGGATCCTGCGGGAGTCTCCCGTTTTTGGTTTGTTAAAAATAATGTGAAAAGTAAACTGTTTTGTACCCTATAATGCCTGTCAATCAGTTGCACTTGGTTGATTTCTCATTGAATTTAAAGTCAATTAATGATATTTTGTTGTTTTAAATAATCACAGGTGTCATTTATAGCCTCCAGCAACATGGCCATGATTTAATTATCATCAAGTTGTTTTATGAGTCACCATGTTAACATAAGTCAAAGTGGCATGTGAAAGCCCAGTTAAGGTGGGGCGTTATGAAACGACGTTACGATAAGAGTAATCATTCATAGGATCAGCCGTAGACATAACATTGCGCGGTGTTGGAGTTATTTTATTAAATGTCATGCATTTTGCTGCAGAAAAAAATATAAAGTAATATGAATTTTATGGAAAAGGTTTTGACCATTATCAAATTGTTTAAAATATCAACGAGAAAAAAATGCAGAATATAAACAGAAATTACAAAACAAAATCAGTGGCGGATTCAAAGGAACACAGGAGCTTTCATTAGTCCGTCAAAGAAAATAAATAATTGTGAGGGTTCTTTATTAAAATACCGGTATATCATATTACTAATTGTCTGCGACATGAAATGTTTATAGGGTTTTTAATATAGAATATACTCAAAAAGTATGAAAGTTTTTATTAGATTTTCGGTATTTATGCCCCTTTCCAAAATCCGGAATCCACCGCTGGAATCGCTAAATCAATCCGATAAAAAAACAATTGCATCACATTATGTACTTCTAAGTATGTAATGAATATAGATTACACCACACAATCCCGCTCATAACTATATTTTATCCACTAGAGATAGTTCAATTTTAAAATCCTAATTGCGAGGCGCATGGATAAAATTTGGTAATAATCGTGATAAAGTGTTGTAATATTTTTCTCCAATGATAAATGATAAACACAGAGGATTGTGTTTCGAATAGATTTCTCGGGAAATAGCACGGGGATTTTTTAAACATATGTTGACTATGAAAATTTATCTAACGTGTAAAAACAGGATTAACCTTCACATATCATTACAGAAATATTACTCTCCTTTTTCACTCGGTTCTTTTGGCATTTTTTGTAGAGTACATAGTAAATTATTTGAAATTTGGGACTTAGAAATAAAAAGAAAATGATAAAAACATATATTCCACTCACTACGATTGCTCAAGAGGTGATCAGCCGCCAGAGGGCGCAGAATTATTCGTGTTACACCATACAATGCAACTGATGATCGGTTTATTTATCAAGCTTGTAGAACGCTACTTAGAACAGTTTGAACTGTTATAATGCAGATATAAAGTTCTGTCAAGGAAGTTATCCGAGGAGCTGCAGACTCCAGCTGTGGATTTAGGGAATGGCGTGAGGGGCTTATGAAGCGGAAAAAATAAATTTTAGGATAAATTTTGGTCAAATTTCGTGCCCTGCAACACTTGGCGATTTTTTTTTCAATTGTGCACCCCTAACTTCAAATCCTGGACCTCTGGCAACAAGTGGTTTGACATTGATCTGTGCCTTATTATCAGATCTTCAAAAGTTAATCATATATGTTAAGTACAAATTAATTATTTAATTAATTAATTATTAAAAAGTTGTGCACATGTAGCATAGAAAATCAACATTTGACATTGAAACGCACTTCATTTAGGTATATGCGCCGTAAATGCTCATAATTATCAGATCTTCAAAAGTTTATCATGTTAAGTACAAATGACTTATTTCGAAGTGTTGTGCACATGTAGCATACAAAAGCAACAGCTGACATTGAAACGCACTTCATTTGGGTATATGCTCCGTATTTCAACACATGTAATGACATGTGTACCGAATGTGTATCTCAAAGGATTTAAAGTCTGGACACAAACGGTCTTTTAACTTTTTCAGAGTTTTTAGGGTCATAAAGTTTTTTCCTTGTCATTCCTTTCGTATACGTCTCTTTGTAAGGTGTTCCGATCAACGTAGGTTCCCTCCGTCGAGGGAACATAGAACACTTAACTTGGGTGGATGCCGTTTGATAGAACTGATAATTTCAGTGAAGAACCAGACTGAAAATTAGTTCGCTGTGTAATCGATTACAAAATACCGAAGTTAGTGTAACTTTTATGTCTACAGATGGCCATTTCTATCTCTTCAGTGTAGATCAAATAAAAACATTGAAGACAATAAAAACTGATATATAACAAATATGAAAAAGAATGTAAATTAATTGAAAGTCAAAATCATGGATCATCATTGTACTAATAAAAAACAGTTATTTCTTACTCATGTTTTTACAAAGTATATATTCCCATTGA
>MJUU01054348.1:16395-60376 GCA_002080025.1 Modiolus philippinarum | reverse complement strand
TCCTTCAAGTGGTTTAAGAGGAGTTGCGCTTACGAGAAGTGTGGACAGACGGACGGACAGACGGACGGACAGACAGACAGACAGGGTGATTCCTATATACCCCCCCAAACTTTGTTTGCGGGGGGTATAATTATAGTTTTCATAACTAGAAAGAATTGTATATCCATAGATAAGGACTAGAATAATGTAATTTCAAAATATATGTATAATAAAAGAGCCTATAGTGAGTTTATTATATTTGAAATTACATAATGAGAGTTAATATCCAGCAATATACAATTCTTTTAAGTTAAAACTTTTTGTCTTATGATTGTCATAAACTAGAGATGGGAGCAGTCGCAAACGACAGCTAATCCCCTTGCTCGCTGTCAAGAAATAATAATCCTAATAGAATATAAGATGTATAAAAGTTGAAGGTACATCCACTGAACATTAAGATCATTGATGTGTAACATGTAGTTTCTCAGTTAAAACATTAATGGAAACTTTAACCCAAGTCAGTAGAAGTGTAAAATGTAGGTCAAAGTGACCCAATTATCATCTGAAGCTGCAACACTCTCCACAATGCATCCACTGACCAAAGATGATTGATGTGCCACATGTAGTTTCTCAGATATAAACCCTAATGCAAACTTTAATGATAGTCTTTGAAGGATAAAATGTAGGTCAAAGTGACCCAACTATCATTTGAAGCAGCATCACTCCCCGAGACACATCCACTGAATAAAGATTATTGATGTGCCTCATGTAGTTTCTTAGATATGAACCTAAACACAAACTTCAACCGGAGTCATTGAAGCATAAAATGTAGGTCAAAGTGACCCAATTATCATCTGAAGCAGCATCACTCTCCAAGAAGCATCCACTGACCAAAGAAGATTGATGTGCCGTATGTAGTTTCTCAGATATGAACCTTAATGCAAACTTTAACCTGAGTCATTGAAGTGTAAAATGTAGGTCAGAGAGACCCAATTATCATCTGAAGCATCATCACTCTCCAAGACGCATCCACTGACCAAAGATGATTGATGTGCCACATGTAGTTTCTCAGATATGAACCTTAACACAAACTTTAACCTGAGTCATTGAAGCATAAAATGTAGGTCAAAGTGACCCAATTATCATTCGAAGCAGCATCGCTCTCCAAGATGCATCCACTGACCAAAGATGATTGATGTGCTACATGTAGTTTCTCAGATATGAACCTTAACACAAACTTTAACCTGAGGTGGGACGAACGGACGCACGGACAGACGGACGGACAGGCGAGATGCTTTATCCCCTCCCCAACTCCGTTGGTCGAGGGGATAATAAATGCAGTCAATTTTTAGTGCCAAACTGCTGTTCTGTGTTTGCCTGCTTGTGACGTTTTGCTTTGAATAACAACAACGTTTCTAGGTAGCTTTAATCTCGGCCAACGAGATCTCATAGTGGTCCAATAAAAATGTCAAAAAGTGATGGCACATCATGTGTCATGTGCGAACAAATGAACAGATTCCTTGTCCTTCCATTATATATGATATTGCCAATTCTAATATCTAAAGAATGGATAGTGTACACTGTCTTTCGTCATCAGTATGTTAGTTAGTACAAACTTACCCACAGTATACACACCGCATATGCTATAATTATTCCTAAACTTCCACATACTATACATGACAATGCTAGAGCTATAACTAGTACAATATACTTCAATGGACCAAATAAATTAAGAAGTGAAGATGGTATCCTGAAAAATACAAAATAGAGCTTTAAGATGTAATAGTCTGTTACAAACCTTCGATGATTATTGTGAACAAATCATTACCTGGTGTAAATAGGTTGGCTATGTGTATTTGCCTGACAGAATGAAGTGAGGCATAAATCTAACACAGAATGTGAGACCAAGATTTGAGCAAGAAGATGCATGTTTCCCCTCCATTCCAAGAAAAATTAATAATTAACAGTATTTGTGACAAGGTCTATTTCACAGAGATCTAGTTATATTTCTGAACATTCGTTACATATTAATGATGTTTTAGAATATATAATTTGATAATAGCATTACAATGCCTTTTGCTAAGGACACTGTACAAGCGGAAATAATTCTAAAACTTTTGCAAAAATCTAAACACATTATCTCCCTTACTTCAACCAATTCTTTTGGTGTGAATTCAGTAAATAAACATGAAATCACTTAGCTCTGCTCATTTAGGGAGAGCTTTCAGTAGTGTAATGAAAAATTATACTGGAATGATTGGACTACATTATTTGAAAAAAATGTTTTTCAAAGCTAGTTCATAGGTCATGTTTAAAAAGCGAAAGAATTAACCCGACAACAATCTACATTTTTTCAAAGCATGTTTTAAGAAAAGGGGGGTCGATGTAAGACATTCAGTGAGAAATTGCTATATCTGTTTTCAAGTCACGGAAATGGCTAAAAAATGTCGCATGACCCTATGTTTTGACGGTTCCAAAAAATAGACCCACATTTATATTTTACTGAATGAAATATAAAAGTTCCTGATTTATTACAGGAAAATAACTATGAGTTTCATTATCTCAGAGGTTAACATATTTATTTTTGTATTCACCCCTATAAGGACGGAAATCTGATTTTTATGTTTTCGATGTATAAAGCTTATTTGCAAGTGTCAAAGTGATAGATATAGAATAATAGTAAATTTGAAGGTTGAGACAGAAAATATCACCGTATCGTGGCATGTCCGATAGGACGAGCGGTGATACTAGTGATATTTTCTGTTGAGACCTTCAAAACTACTACAATTGTTTTTATCGGTTAAGTCATAACAGTCATGACGTCATATTCCTGACGTCATTGCCTGATATTTTCTTTTATCATATACTTACTCAAGATATGTGTCTTTTTGCATGTGTCATAAAGAAAGAATTAAGCCAGTCATATCTTCAGGGGGTGTAATATGAAATCCGTATTACACAGGCCTGTACTATGAAATCTGTATTACATGGGGTAAAATATGGATTTTTCAAAATGGCGACTGACGATTTTCCAGTTCATGGAATAAACAAAGATTCACATATTTCAGTATAATTTTACCAACTCAAGTTATAAATCAATTTATTTATTTTATGAGAACAAGCATTTTTTTTGGCAGATTTTCAGTCTACACCCGTCACAAGTTTCTTACTATTATGTAGTTGTTCCAGTTAATGACCCGCGTTGTTATGAAAATTATACTTTTGTCGTTTTGTGAAGAAAAATACCAGTATTAGCAAGCAAGACTAAGAAAGAAATTAACCTTGAATCAATTTTCAGCTATCCAAGGACCCTTTACCAAATATTATCACACACATGTAAAAGCTTTGAGTATTACGAAATATAAATCTCAGTTGCATGATGTTGTGTAAAAATATTGCTAAAGGAATTTATTTACAACTCTCAGTACATATGTGCATACATTTAATGGGAGGAGATACATTTCCATTTACTTTCTTTTTAGTTTGAAAATACCATGTCTGTTGGATGAGAAACACCAAGCAAAAGGGAACTATCTGTTGAAATGTAAAACACACACGAAATGTCAAAAGAAAAAAGTGAGGTGACAAAAGCCTTCTTTTTCCTGGCTATACTCATAAGTGAACATTTTACTATTTCATTTTAGTAAATATCGAGTGTTCTATTTTGAGTTTGTTTAACAGAGTGAATGATGTCCAAAATGAAACCAACATACCCCTTTGAAACAAATTCCGTTGAAAACGACATTGACTAAAATGACACACATTTTACAGATGAATAATTTGTTTTCCACGATTTCATTTTATATGAAATAAACAAAGAAGAGTAAAACTTGTCAACTGTTGAAGTATATGATATGATACATGTATATGGCATTTTTCATATCATATCCCATATCATCCCTTGACCCATATTAGCCCTCTGGCCTTCCGCCCTAGGGCTAATATGGATGTCTTGGGATAATATGAGATATGATATGAAAAATGCCATATAATAATCTCTATGTATCAGGCCAGTACGTAGATACTGACAATATCAGTCAGTAAGATCAAAGAGAAAAAACGTACATATTGCCGAAAAATTTTGAATATTGTGCAATGTCAATGCATGTTTTAATGGCTTTTCTCTAATGATATGTCAAGTTTAAACCGAATTTGACCCGTTAGATAAATTTTCTTTATTCAACATATGTTGAATAATGCCCCGTGCTTTTTCCTGCCAAATCTATTCGGAATACAATTCTCGGTGGTTATCTTTGATCATTAGAGAAAAAGATTACACCACTTTATCCCGATTATTACAATATTTTATCCACTCTCCATAGTTAAATTTAAAAATTTTAATATGCTCGGCAAGCCTTGCAATTAAAATTTTGTAATTTAACTATCTCTAGCGGATAAAATATGGTAATGAACGGGATCTTGTGGTGTAATCTATATTTTATCTCATGACGTCATATTTATAGCTTGTTTCACGATTTCTTGAGTTCTTCATCCTTGAAAATGGGTGTACTCTGATAACTGTCCCTATTTGCAACTGTATGCATGCAGATTTCTGGGCATGTTAAATTCAGATTAATGACATATAGAACTAAGCACACTACTGCATTTTCAACCTTTAATGTCACTTATGTTCCAAATTTCCAAAGTTTAAATTTTGGAAAAATTCCGAAAAAATAAGCTGAACACCATACTCTAGCAATGTCTCTTTTGTCCATGAACTACAGGAAAGAAGACAGATCTATTTATTTTACATAGTTTCTTAAAGGTGAAAGGTACCAACTGTCAGCAAAATTATATCCTGGCTTTTCGTTTTTATTTGTTATAGTCCATTTCAAAATTGTACTTTTATAGGAAGTTGACACATGTCATGTTTTATTTTCCAAATATGGTTTTGTGATAACACAGGTAATCGTGCAATTGTGTAAACATGAAACCTACTCAACATGTGCAAATAACAGGAATAAATAGATAGAAATGACTGTCAACAAGAAAGAGCAGTACCATAAAGTCTCCAAAAACTCAACATTTTTTCTTCATTTTTTTTTCAGAGGGGTGTCCTCTGGAAAAAAATCATATAAAATCAACGGAACAGTGATAGTTGTTGAAATGTGTGTAGAAATACTTCTTATAGGTGTAGCAAACTAGCAACATATAAAGTGTCTCATTTTACGGTACTGCCACTACTTATAGGTATGAATTCAGTAAATAAACATGACATCACTCAGATCCGCCCATTTTGGGTAGAGCTTTCAGTAGTGTAATGAAAAATTATAATGGAATGATTGGACTATATTATTTGAAATAAATGTTTTTTAAATGCTAGTTCATAGGTGATGTTCAAAAAGCGAAAGAATTAACCCAACAACATTCTACATTTTTTCAAACCGAGTTTTAAGAAAAGGGGGGGGGGGGGGNGTGCGAAATTGCTATATCCGTTTTCAAGTCACGGAAATGGCAAAAAAATGCCGCATGACCCTATGTTTTGACGGTTCCAAAAAATAGACCCACATTTATATTTTACTTAATGAGATATAAAAGTTCCTGATTAATTACAGGAAAATAACTATGAGTGTTCATTGTCTCAGAGGTTAACATAGAAAGTAATGGAGATTTATTTACTGAATTCAACCCTTTAATGATAAGTAAATAAAAAAACATTATAACAATGAAAAATTAATTTTGCAACATATGTAGCAGATCATGCTTGCCACTCCAGAGCATTTGATGATACTCCTGGTTTTTGTGGGAGTTTACACTTTCAGTGCTTTGGACTTCTGTGTTGTCCTGTATATAATACTGTTATATTAAAGTTTTGTCTTTGTTGAAAATGTTTGTGGTACAGATATGTCCTTGTAATAGTATGTATACCAAAGAAATTACTGGATACTTTTCAAACTTTTACCTTGGTAATGTTTGAGGCTTAGAGAAGTTACTTGTTTGGTTTTATTTCAGGGTTAGAAAATGACATTAACTAATCACCTATCATTCAGATCTTTTACACCGTATTGAGCTGGCAGTGTGACAGGTGCAATATGTACAGCAGATCAAGTTTTTCTTTCCTGTTAGTGTTCACAACATTAATACCTGTCAAGGATTATCTACGCTTAGAACTATTATCCGACATAATGGACGTAACTAACTTTACCCTTTGTTTACGTAACGTCTTTATTCTGTAACATTGTCTTGTTTACTTTTGAGTATGTCATGAATACAAGTTGAACTAAACACACGTCTTTCATTAGCGAAGTACTAGCCTAACCCTATAGATCACGATAATACCATTGTTTTGTGACATTCTTGTTCAGTTTTATTTGTTTTGTCTTTGTCGTGTTGTCTCCACATGTGTTACATCTGAATTGCCGTGTTTTTCGATTTCTGCTTTAGTTTTCCTCTTTTCTGTCTTTTTACTTTGATATTTATTTGTCGATAGATTTAAATTGTAAATATTACATTTTTTTTTTCCTATGGAGAACTTTTTCTATAAAGCGATGGTAAACAAACAAATAAATGGTCAACATTGGAAAAAGTTATAGCCATTTCAGCTAAAATCTTGTAGCAGACCAACAAGGAAAAATGTTTTTAAAAAGGCTTCTTCATAATAATTTGATACTCACCATCCAAATAAAACAGCTATAATTTTACTGATCAGTCTGACTCCATGTATTATTAGGTAGGTATGGAAATTTACTATACCAAGTGATATTATATATAACAGGATAGGTAAGAAATTAGAAAATATTCCTTGTTTTATCAACACTTTACTGTCATCTAATGGTAAACCAATACTTTGTAGGAAATTCTCTACAACTTGTACTCTACAAAATAGAAAAATAACGCATAATCAACACTTTACTGTCATCTAATGGTATACCAACATTCCATAGGAAATTCTCTACAACTTGTATTCTACAAAAAACAAAAAAATAACACATAATCAACACTTTACTGTCATTTAATGGTATATACCAACATTCTGTACAAAAAATAAACACAATTTTGAAGAAATAATTAGTATGTAATTAATTATAAATTTTTGTCAAAATTGACTAAAATTTCTTGTAATTCCCCATTTCACATCACATATCAGTGAGACCTTGTACTTCAAATAAGTGTTTTTATTTTTCTTTTTCAATAGATGATATCCCCTCATAATTTTGGAAGGGGGGAAAAGGTAGTATTTATTTTTATTGTGACCAGTTATGTTGGTTTTATTTTCCATTTGTGCTGTTGGCTGGCTGGCCTATATATTGCTATGTGATATTAATACAGTGAAACCCGTCTAATCCGACACCTGAGTATTCCAACATCCTGTCAAATACGACATAATTTATTGGTCCAAAAATAGCTTTTATTTGTTTTTTAAACCTGAGTATTCCAACATCCTGTATAATCCGACACATTTTTTTGGTCCCACAGTGTGTCGGATTAGACAGGTTCCACTGTACCATTTTCTGTGATGGTTGGTTGTTGTCTCCTGAAATGATATAATGTTAACATTTATAATTTGATACTGATAAGAACAAATGTCGCCTACTAGGAGTTTGAATGAATTCCTACCTGCCAACTTTTGAAAATGTTCATGGGGGTTTGACATGTGAAACAACCCCAGAGGCATACCATAAAACCTATAAACGGGGCTTCAAATCCACTTTGTTGTTTTTTTTAACTACTGTGATTGCAATCCCCATGCAATAACCAAATCAATATTTTGTTAAGGAAGAAATAATTGCTGTCTAAAAATGTGAACTTTGTTGCTCTCATGGGGGAATTAATAAATAAGGATAGTTGGCAGGTATGTGAATTTCATTTTTCAAATTAACTTGCCCAAAAAGCTTTTACTGTATGCTTTCCCAGACCCAACTCTTCTCAGATGTGTGTGTTGGTAATGATATTTTTTTAATGATTGCCATTTTGCAAAAATTGTTAGAAAAAGGGCATGCAGAAATGGAAAAAAAATCTTTTCAAATGAAGCAATAAAATACTGTGAAAGTACTATTGTTCGTTGGGTTCTAATTTTCGTGGATTTCGTGGTTCGCTTTAACCACGAAATTAAGTTCCCAACGAAATGCATTTTTCTATAGAGTTTAAATGCATGGAATTTGAATCCACAAATTTAAATACCCATGAAAAGATGATATTTATGAAAACCTTGAAAATTGATGTCCACAAATTCAAGTACTTCCACAGTAGTTTGGTTGGAGGTTGTTTTTTGGTAGGTTGGGTTTTGGGGGAAAATGCAAAATTTTATTTTAAGACCTTCAACAATGTCTCCTCATTATAATATGTATTTTACTACCAACATCTGAACTGTGCAAGCCCTTCTTTATGGGTATGTGAGCACTTGTTATGATAGTCGTTACCATGGTGATGACTAATTTGGGAATCATCTGAAGTTTGATGCATGGTGTAAGTTCTGACTTGTTATAGAATATATGTATAAGAACTGGGCTCAGTGTGACTAATGCCACAATTCTTCCTTACCTTTAAAACATCTATGATACCCCCGTTGTTGTTGGGTTCACATCTATGATACACCCAGCTTTTGTGGTGTTCACATTGCTTTCTGTTGTATTTATTTGTGTTATTTTTGACGTGTTTTCTCCACGTGTGTTACATCTGAATTGCCATGTCTTTGGATTTTTAATTGAAGAATTTCTCCTTCCATTTTTTTGCATCAGTATTCAATATTTTGTTCCGAGATTGTTGTATAATTTGTGGTTATTAGCACTTGATATCCAGTTAAATATAACTCCAATGAAAAAAAGAGCCAAATGGAAGCCAAATATATCCCCCACTCATTGAACCCTTAATCCATATAGTAAGTGCAAATTTAAGTGGGTGTGGACACAATACAGGTGTGGACAAAATACAAGTATGGACACAATTTATTTTTTTTCAAATATTTCATCAATGAAAATAATGATAATTATAGGCTTAGAAACTCTAGATTTTTCAATATACCCAATGGTCATACAATAAGCTATAAAAACAGTTTTTTCCCGAATACTTTTGATGCATGCAATAAACTTGATCCTGAAATTCAAAATCTTCCCTCACTGTCTTTGTTTAAACGTGCATTAGATATGGATCTAAAGGCCCCTCCAATACATTATTCTATTGGCTCTAGAACCTTGAATATTATATATTGTCAACTCCGTAATGAAGTAAGCAATTTAAAACATCATCATCTATCTGAAAACTCTGAGTGTGCTTGTGGATGACAGTGTAGAGGATAAATATCATTACGTTTGTATTTCTTTATATGCCGACCATTTGCTAGATAACAGAATCAATTATTCCTCTAGCCCTCAACTCTTATATTCTTGATCTTAATTTACTTCTATTTGGTTCGGTTGATCCGTCTCAGGAGAATAGTTCAGAAATTACATGGGTCATAGCAACTTTTGGCTTCAAAAATATAGGAAAAATAGGATTTTTTTACAAGAAAATAGGACAAATATAGGATTTTTTGGCTTAAAATAGGACATTTATAGGACAATTTTACTGACAAAATTCTTTAAACAAGAAGCTCCCAAGAGCCTGTATCACTCACCTGGACCAAGGCTGATATAGATAAAAGGCATTTCCAATAGGATTCAATGTTAAACTATGTTTCCTGCTGGAGTCCACTTTGGATTGGATGAAGACATGCCAAAAAAATGCAAATTTTAAGGGGCCACCAGAGGACTTTTTTATGATAAAGTTTAGTTCTAGAGCCACCAGACGACTTTTTTATGATAAAGTTTAGTTCTAATTCGATTAGTGGCTCCAGAGACTTAATTCTTTTAATGGAACCCTATATGAATCTAACAATGGTGAAAAGGCAAGATCAAGAAATCTCAGACACCCAAGGGTAAGATTTCAATATGTCTCTGACGAGGCTTGCCGAGTCAGAGAACCATTGAAATCTTACCTGAGGGTGTCTGAGATTTCTAAATCTTGCATTTTCAACGGTGTTTGATTTATTTTCTCACTTTTGTAATCACAAACTACGATTTATTCACCACCATGCCATTCTTGTCATCCGTCATTCCTAAGCAACGTCAATGACGTCAGAAAACGTTGCTTGGTAAATTCTGTCTTGTACCGGGGGTACAAGACAAGGAAATCTCACACCGCTAAAAATAAGAACTGTTCTGTCTCAAAAGTGAGAAAATATAAATCTTAATGCTAGCAGCAATATTGGATGAGTTGTGGTGGTCATCCTGGATACCTTTATTGGAAGGTACCATCAAAGTTCCATTCTGTTCTAAGTTGTTTCAGAAAGGATCTTAAAATGTGTTTGGATGTGTTATCCAATTTGACCCATTTCAGACCACTTTTCAAAAATAATTTGGGCAGGGGTTTCCCTTGTAATCTAGGTAATAATCATTGCTGAATGTAAAACATTACAAGCCCCTTTCAAAAAATATTTGGGCAGGGGTTCTCCTTATTAATAAGTGTTTACATATTTCTTAAAACAAAACATGAAATTTAGCATAATACTTTTTTTTTTAAAAAACAGTTTTCTTGATTGGTTTCCATGACAACTGAGAGCTCCAAAATCCATTACAATCCATGACAGAACATCATTCAAAAAAAATTTGGGCAGGGGTTCCCCTTATAATCATGGTAATACATATTGCTGAAATTAAAACATTCAGAGTCCCCCTTCTTAAATAAAATGGCCAAGGGTTCCCTTTGTTATCTAGTATACATATTGCCAAATTCAAAAATATAATATCTAGCAGAATATTTTTTTTTCCTAAAATTTCAGTTTTCTGGTCTAGTTTCAATGGCAACTGACAGCTCCGCCATCCATTACAATCCATATCAGACCACAATTCAGATGAAAATGTGGACAGGGGTTCCACATAAAATCGATAGGTCCAATGTAAAAACTATGTTCCCTACTGGCAGCCATCTGGGATGAACTTTGGACCTGCCGAATACCTTATCTAAGGACCACTGTGACTAGGTTTGGTTCTAATTAGACTAGTAGTTTCTGAGAAGATCTTCGAATGTATTTTCCATAGGGTCCAATGTTAAAACTACATTTTGTATGTTCCCCGCTGATGGCCATCTTGGATGAGGTACAGATCTGCCTGATACTATTCTTAAAGGGGACCACACAAGGACTATTGTGACCAAGTTTGGTTCCAATTTGCCCAGTGGTTTCAGAGGAAAAGATCTATGAATGAAAAGTTTACGACGGATGCCAAGTGTTGGCAAAAGCTCAACCTCGCATAGCCAAGTGAGCTAAAAATGACTGACTCCAACTCCCCTTTCAGCTGTCCACAATTACCACTACTTTTTGATTTGAAAATAGCAAGATATTTTTTATTAATAATGGAAGAAGGAGTGTAGTTCAAAAACAGTTGATCTCCATAAATTCCTTTGCTTATTTAATGCTTAAAAAATTAAGTGATCTTTGAAAATACCAAATAATTCTAATCAGACTTGTAGTTTCAGAGAAGACCTTATAGGACCTTTCAAAGGATCAAATGTTAAATTATGTTCCCTGCTGTTGCCCATCTTACATGAAGTGCAGATCTAGTAATTAGTACATGCCATGGTAATTTTCCTTTCTACACGATTTTACTTGGAAACGTCCCCTATTTAAGTCTTTTAAAATTCTGCTTAAAACTAAGGAGTTTACACAAACTTATGCAGAGCTTTGTCCTTTACAGATTTTAGATTCACATTTGTTCCCTATCATTTTACACATGTTTAGGTAAATGGCTTCAAAAATGTTTGATCTCCTCAATAAAGACAAAATTTGTCAAAATAGCTACCTACAGAAACCAAATTTACAGTAACTTTGGTATATAGTTATATATCAAATAACTCAAATGATGTCCAACATGTAGGTATTCATTGCGCTTAAATTAAAAGTCAGGTGGTTTTCTTTCTGTTAACTGGTACCTTAAGACTAATTAATGGACTCCTGCTGGTACTGAAAAAGCAGTTATCATGCAATAAAGTTTCAATTGACAGTATAAATCTTGCATGATGAGGCAAAATTTTGAAATAAAATGGCTGTACAGGCAAGAGTTGCCCTTTTTCTATTATTTACTTTACAAAATTTTTGTATACATACTTTTGCTCATGATAAATACAAATTTTATAGGTATTATAGGACAAAAAGTCCAAATATAGGACATTATAGGACATGTCTGGTTTTTATAGGAAATATAGGATTTATAGGACATCTGTGACCCATGAAATTACATTGGCAGTTCAAAACTTTGTTCATAATTCTAAGAGATTTATATAATGTTATGCATAATGTTTATTTATATGTATAACACTTATATGTATTTTGTACTATAATATGTTTGTATGTGAACTTTGAGATATTGTTTGTACTTCTCATATTCCTTCTGTTGTTTTTGACAGCACAAATATTCAATTTAACAGTATACATTCCTATTATAATGAATAACTTTACATATAACTAGAGGCTCTCAAGAGCCTGTATAGCTCACCTGATCCATGACTGGCATAAACTGCAGCCCAAAGTAACCCAATGTTAAAGTGTCTCATTTTCTAGAAGTTTCAAAGGAGAAAATCTTTGAACGTGTTTTCCCCATAGGGTCCAATGTTAAACAATGGTCCTCACTGACCGCCATCTTGGATGAGGTGCAGACTTGTCAGACATAATTTTTTAAGAAGACCATTAATGGCCTATTGTGACCAAGTTTGATTCAAACTGACCATGTAGTTTCAGAGAAGAATGTCTTTGAATGTGTTTTTCCCATAGGGTCCAATGTTAAACTATGTCTCCCGCTGGCGGCCATCTTGGAATACATGCAGACTTACAAGACACATTCTTCGATAGGTACCAACTATGGACAGTTGTCACCAAGTATGGTTCCAATTGGGCAAGTAGATTCAGCAGTTTCAACAGTAGTTTAAAGCACCACTATCCATTACAACCAATTTCAGACCATCATTCAAAAAAAATTTTGGCAGGGGTTCCCCTTATAATTCAGATAATGCATATTGCTGAAATCAAAACATTCCAAGTCCCCCTTTCCATAAAAAAATTTTGGCAGGGTTCCCCTTTTTAATCTAATTTAAACATATTTCTTATACTGTGAAGAGAACTATGAAGCACAATACGACAATCAAGCTTACATTGCAAGTTATACAGTTGAACTTCAGTGTCTCAAACTTTGGTAGCTGGAACACCACCAATATCTTGAACTGTATTTAAAAGGCTGATCATGTTTTACTATATTTTTAGACAAAAAACATTCTTGCTAAGGACCACTTTCGACACCAGTTTTGAAGTCAAAACATCATTTTGTAAATGGCGGGCAATGACAATTTAAAACATAAGTTTTAAAGTCATAACATCAATATCTATTTGGAAACCAAATTTCATTGAAATTGGACAATGTTGAATTTTCCCGCCTTTTTGGTGGCCATTTTGAAAATGGCGTTCAACGAACAATTTTCAACATTAGCTTTTGAAGTCGCAACTTCAATATCTATTTGGAAACCAAATTTCATTTAAATCGGACAATGTTGAATTTTCCTGCATTTTTTGGCGGCCATTTTGAAAATGGCATTCAACGAACAATTTTTAACATCGGTTTTGAAGTTGTGACATCAATACCTATTTGGAAACCAAATTTCATTGAAATCGGACAACGTTGATTTTTCCCGCCTTTCTTGGCGGCCATTTTGAAAATGGCGGTCAACAAACAATTTTCAACACTGGTTTTGAAGTCGCAACATCACTATCTATGAGAAAACCAAATCTTATTGAAATTGAACAATGTTGAATTTTCCCGCCTTTTTTTGGCGGCCATTTTGAAATTGGCGGTCAACGATCAATTTTCAACACCACTTTTGAAGTCACCACAGCATGGCAAACATTTTATCAATTTACACTTAACCTTCATCTTCTATAGTTTTAGAAATAAAAGACGAAAAATATGAACATTTTGAAAATTCTGTGAAAAAAGGGCAATAACTCCTACAAGGGTTTTTGGATTTTCTCCAAAATTTCAGGGTGAGTGATCTTGATATGCTGAACATTTTTGCAATTTAAAGTTGACCTCTATCTGCTATAGTTTCTTTGATAAAAAATAAAAAATATTAAAATTTTGAAAAATTTCTGGAAAAAGGGCAATAACTCCAAAACCGGTAATCAGATTTTCTTCAAAATTGCAGGGCCGGTAGATCTTGCCACGCTGATCACTTTTAACCAGTCAGATTTTTGATATCTGTAACAGTTTTTGAGTTATTTGCCAAAAACAGCAATTTACCCCTATGTGCTATTTTAAGTAACGGCAGCCATGTTGTTTGGTCCTCGGACTAATTGGATACAATTTTGAAAGAGGAAACCCTGGTGATGATTCAGGCCAAGTTTGGTTAAAATTGGTTCAGTGGTTTCAGAGGAGAAGATTTTTGAAAAAGTTTACGTTGGACGGACGGACGGACGGACGGATGACGGACGCCAAGTGATGGCAATAATAAAGTTGTAATTGTGACTTTTTTAGGCATCATAAGCTGTCAATAGAAAAAAAGTTTATTTGAATTATTCCAAAATAGAATAATTTATACATATACATGGATAGACATGTATGGATACAATGGTATAATCTTCAAGAGAGAACTTTTCGTTAAGGTGAAAATAAAAATACTCCGTCAAAATCAGACAAAACAAAAATTCACCCTTTTTCCCTCTTTGACACAAAAATCATATGCATTAGAGAAATTTCATTACAACACTTTGAAAACAACCTTTTAAGAGTAATACAATGAAAAGAGTGTTTCTCTCCCCTAGCTTGATTTCACAATATCTACGCCTTGAATAATTTCTTTGAAAAATTGTCGAAGTCCAAAAAATCATTGTGGAAGGAATCAATGAAAGTCCCAGTCAAAATGCCTCCCTTTCCTGGTTTCCGACAATAGTTACATTCCTTCATGCACATCTCAATACAGTGTCCTTCCTTTGTGTAAAATTTCATCAAAATCCTTTAAGTGGTTTAAGAAAAATTGCGCTTACGAGTTAACCCTTACAAAGGGAAAATACAAAAAGTCAATGTAAAATTATCTCCTCTTCCTGGTTTCCAATGATAATTATATTCCTTCATGCACATCTCCAGTTTCTTTGTTTAAAGTTTCATCAAAATTTGCGCTTACGAGGTAACTCACATAGGAAATCTAAGAAAAGTCAAAGTCAAATTATCTCCTTTTTCTGGTTTCGGACAATAATTATATTCCTTCGTGCACATCTCCAAATAGTGTCCTTCCTTTGTGTAAGGTTTCATAAAAATCCTTTAAATGATTTAAGAGGAGTTGCGCTTACGAGGTAACCTATACATGATGAATCTACAAAAAGTCAGTCAAATTATCTCCCCTTCCTAGTTCTGAATAATAATTATATTCCTTCATGCACTTCTCCAAATAGTGTCCTTCCTTTGTGTAAAGTTTCATCAAAATTCAGTCGTTTAAGAGGAGTGGTGCTTACAAGGTAACTAATACATAGGGAATCAATGAAAAGTCAAAGTCAAATTATCTCCCCTTGCTGGTTTCAGACAATAACAAGGAATCTGTGAGCCAATGCTCACTAGTAATACCCCCACTCTCATCTTCCAGTCTTTAATAACCTGAAAACGTTGGAAGACAAAATGTAGTACCCCACAAGTCTTAAAATTAGTCCCACAATATATGACTTCATAAAGCTTCTGACAAAATTTCAAGTTTGTATCATTTACCATTGCCTAGAAAAGCTTTACGAAAGTTGTTTGGGATGAACGGAATGATGAAAATTAGACTAAGTCAGTAAACAGGAAGTAGCATTCTGAAAATGTATCCCATAATATGGCATAAATAAACAACAAAGCTTCTGACAAAATTCTAAGTTTGTATCATAAACTATTGCAGAGAAATGCTTTACGAAAGTTGTGACGGATCGACAGAATGATGAAAACTTGACTAAGTCGCTAAACAGGAAATAGCATCCCAACAGGTCTGACAATGCATCTCACAATATTGCATGGCTACACAAAGCTTCTGACAAAATTTAGTTTGTATCGTTTTCCATTGCAGAGAAAAGGTTTACAAAAGTTGAGACGGACAGACAGAATAATGAAAACTTGACTAAGTCATTAAAACAGGAAGTACCATCCAAACAGGTCTGAAAATGAAGCCAACAATATGACATGACTACACAAAGCTTCTGACAAAATTTCAAGTTTGTATCATTTACCATTGCACTGAAAAGCTTTACGAAAGTTGTGATGGACGGATGAAATGATGAAAATTTCATTAAGTGGGTAAACACGAAGTAGCATCCTGACAGATCTGAAAAGGCATCCCACAATATGGCACGACTACATAAAGCTTCTGACGAAATTTCAAGTTTGTATCATTTACCATTGCACAGAAAAGCTTTACGAAAGTTGTGACGGATGGACAGAATGATGAAAAATTGACTAAGTGGGTAAACAGGAAGTAGCATCCCGACAGATCTGAAAATGCATCCCACAATATGGCATGACTGTGCAAAGCTTCTGACAAAATTTCAAGTTTGTATGATTTACCATTGCACAGAAAAGCTTTACGAAAGTTGTGACGGACGGACAGAATAATAAATCAAAGCATGGAATGCTGTTAAGGCAGGTTCCTGGGAATTCCAGAAGTTCTGTTATTATTACTTTTTTGCTGAAATCTTGACATTTAATTTTTTCAAGAATTAAAATCCGAAATTTTCCTTCCCGGTTTAGGTTGTCTTTTCAGTTTTTATATGGGTTGCTGGCAATTTATTTAAAACTCTATTTATTTACATTTCATTGTCTTGCTCCTCTTTGTTGGTATACGTACATGTAAGTATTCCAAAGTACAAGCCCGAGTACAAGTGTGACACTCGGTGGCTTAATTAATGTTGATATTTCCAATTTTGTCACTTCCTCTGTCAAGTCATCTAGTTCTTAAGTTTCATTATTTTTGCATATGATTAAATAACTCAATAACGAAATCACTGTAAATTTACTATCTACATATGGGCATTTCTACAACTTATGTCTCATCAGTGCAAGCTACTGAGAATGGTAGGTTGTGCTCAGCTACAAATAACAAAACACCGAAGTTACTGTGAATAATGTAAACAGAATTTCAGCATTTTGAGTCCGAAGTCGAGCACTACGTTTGTGTCCCTCTGTTTCTCTATGGCGAACAACGTCAATTCATCCTCCGTGCATTAAGGCAAAGGTTATGCCACACAACAGAAACACTGCGTGTATATATTTATCACTCTTGCTCAAAAAGTCCATCTCTTTTATCCATTTATTTTGGAATTTTGAATTGTATCTACCCTTTTCGCGGAGGCGACGCCATTTTGTCGTTAATACACAGCTGACTCGTGTTCTCGCCGGAATGTGAATGGAACAGCCTTTGTTTACCTCGCAGGGTGTGATTGGAACAGCCAATATTTACTTCCGGTGTAACGGAAAAATATTTTTGAGAGAAGAGCTTTCAGAGGCATATCGGTAGACGTGAGACCGGCTGCTAAAAACCGGTAGCCTCACAGTGAGACCGGGAGGGTTAACAACTCTGGTTACAACAGCGAAACTAGAAGTTACTATGTATCCATTCATAAAAACTGCGCGCCACAGGAAATTTTTATGAATGAACCGAATCGTGAATTTCGAATGTCAGTTTAAGTGCTCTGAGATTAAAAAAGCAAAGTATCTCTTAAAAGATATTAAATAAATACAATAAACACATAAAACGATGTAGTTGATCATGAAATGGACACTGTATCGCCACATGAATGGATTATTTTTTGTGCCTTCGTATGAATAACTGGTAAGCCGTACGCGTTTTTAACGATAGTCTGGATCATTCCGATTCTTTTCATATAGTCTCCTTAATGTAAGAGTCTGGTTGAAACAGACTTTTTTCAAGATGGCTTTTACCCGACAGCTAGAAGGCAGAGAACCTGCCTTAAAAATTTGTAAAGGTTCCACGGAACCTAATGTCTCGCCTGCTCACTACATTGCCACTATATTTTAGCCTATATTCAGATGAGTTTGCTAGGTATATCTGATCTTAGAGACTTTCATACCAAAATTGTTATGAGCTAATTTTGTATAATGACTGTTTTTAATGAAATGTTTGGTTGCTAAGTAGAATTCAAAAAAAATAACTGGTCTTTTAAAGATTCATAAAATTTTCCACGATTGGAATCCAGGATTTTGGAAATTTTACTATAAAAAATAATTATTCATACTGTAAGGAACTGAAAAAGATATGGTTGCTAGGTAGAATTCCCAAAAATAACAGATCTTTGAGAGTTTCAGGAAATTAACCAAAATAAGAATCAAAGATTTTTGCAATTTGACTTTTGAAAATGATCATTATAACTGAAAGGAACTTAAAAAGTTATGGTTGCTAGGTAGAATTCCCAAAAATAACAGGTCTTTGAGACTTGCAGAAAATTTATCAAAATAAGAATCAAAGATTTTTGCGATTTGAATTTTGAAAATGATCCTTATAAATATAAGGAATTGAAAAAGATATGGTTGCTAGGAAGAATTCCAAAAAATAACAGGTCTTTGAGAGTTCCAGGAAATTTACCAAAATAAGAATCAAAGATTTTTGCAATCTGACTTTTGAAAATCATCATTTTAACTGAAAGGAACCGAAAAAGTTATGGTTGCTGGGTAGAATTCCAAAAATTAACAGGTCTTTGAGAGTTCCAGGAATGTAAACCAAAATTGGAATCAAAAACTTTGGCAATTTCATTTCCATATTAAAAATGTGATTCAAATTTATTAAAAAGCATTGTTGCTAAGAATTTCTAAAAATAGCTTGTCTTTGAGAGTTTCAGGAAATTTACAAAAGTTGGAACCATTTTATTTGATTCTTTCAAAATTATGCTTGATACTAAAACATTGTTAAAATTTGTAATTGAACGCAAAAATTTCAAAAATTATTGGTCTTAGATATTTTCAGGAAATTTACCAAAGTTGGAACCGGAATCAAAATTCCAACAGTCTGTTACATATCTGCACATTTTATGCAGAACTGTCAATTTTAATGTAATTCTATTAAGATTCAAAGAATCTATTCTACTTCTTAACAACTAACATTGAAATTTTTTAGAAAAAAAAAACTAAGTCCAAATTTGGAAAAAATACAGAAAAACCAGGAAAAAAATCAATTTTTTTCAGTTCTGAGGTAATTTTGTGACCATCATCTAACGTTTTACCACTTTTTGTGACATTCCAATAAGATAAAATAACTTCATTTGACTTCTAAAAAACTTTAACTACAGCTCATTAAAATTATTGCATTTGGAGTTAACATATGTGTTATGGTCTCATGTTCATTTACTCCATATCCTTTCGTAAAATATTTAACCACAGGGTTAAAATAAATTTCTTGCGCAAAAAAACTAAGTCGAAATACGGAAAAATTACGGAAAAACTAAATAAAAATTTTCGAAATTTTTCAGCTAGAGGTAATTTTCTGACCATTTTCTTGCTTCTGTCCAAATTTCAAATGATTCCATAAAGATTTGATGAAGATATTAATGTTTAGAAAACTTTAACCACAGTGTTAAAATAAATGTTGACGCCAACGACGCAATTTTGGATCGCTATGTCTCGCTTTTGCAACTTTCGTCGCGGGCAAGACAAAAATTGGCTTATTCAGTTAACAGGAAGTAGCACCCTGACAGGTCTGAAAATGCATCCCACAATATTGTATGACTACACAAAGCTTCTGACAAAATTTAAAGTTTGTATCATTTACAATTGCAGAGAAAAACTTTACGAAAGTTGTGACAGACGGACAGATTAATGAAAAATTGACTTATTCGGTAAACAGGAAGTAGCATCCCGACAGGTCTGAAAATGCAATCCCAAATATATGGAATGACTACACAAAGCCTCTGACAAAATTTCAAGTTTGTATCATTTACCATTGCACAGAAAGGCTTTACAAAAATTGTGAAGGACTGAATGACGGAATTTAAGAATGATGGAATGACGGACACAGGTAAAACAGTATACGCCCTCCTCCTTCGGAGCGGGAGTATAATTATATCCCTTCATGCACATCTCCATCTCCTTCCTTTGTGTAATGTTTCAACCAAATCTTTCAAGTGGTTTAAGAGGAGTTAAGTGTGGACAGACAGACGGACAGACAGGGTGATTCCTATATAGCCCGAAACTTTGTTTGTGGGGGTATAACTACCCATTAAATAAAATTCAGTAAAACACAACAGATTGAACTTTAACCCCTAAGGGCCACTACTTACTGTAGAACTAAACGGATTATAGCTGCAACTGGTAACACTTTAAATGGTGCTCCAAAAGCTGCAATGGCTTCTATTGTATCTGGACACTGCTTATCTAAAATAAATGACATGTACATATTAAAGAACCTTAGTGAGCAAGCTCACATACCCCAGCGCCCACATATCAGATAATCCTGCATTATCTAAAAATTATCAAACATTGAAATCCAAGTAGTTTGCACATCTCTTACAGTTCCACATTCATCCTGTAAAATATCTTAAAAACTGTAGGAGGATTTATCTGAACAAATAATGTACCCTATATGCAATATCATGCATAAAAATGACAAAGTTCAACAATGTGTAGTTTTCTGAAAAAAAAATATCAAAAATCAAAATCCAAGTAGCATGCACATCTTTGATATGTGAACAATCAACCTGCAAAATAATAACTTCCAATCTAATAAACTGTAGGAGGAGTTATCCGGACAAATGATGTAGTCTATATGCAATATAAATCATAAAAATGACAGTTATACAATGTGTAGTTTTCTGAAAAATTATCTAAAATCAAAATCCAAGCAGCATGCACATCTTTGATATATGAACAATCAACCAGCGAAATAAAAACTTCCTAGCTTAAAAAAACTGAAGGAGGAGTTATCCGGACAAATGGTGTACCCTATATGCAATATAATGCATAAAAATGACAAAGTTCAACAATGTGTAGTTTTCTGAAAAATAATCAAAAATCAAAATCCAAGTAGTATGCACATCTTTGATATGTGCACAATCAATCTGCAAAATAAAAACTTCCTAGCTTAAAAACTGTAGGAGGAGTTATCCAGACAAATCCTATATGCAATATAATGCATAAAAATGACAAAGTTCAACAATGTGTAGTTTTCTGAAAAATTATCAAAAATCAAAATCCAAGTAATATGCACATCTTTGATATGTGCACAATCAACCTGCAAAATAAAAACTTCCTATCTTAAAAACTGTAGGAGGAGTTATCCGGACAAATGGTGTACCCACTTGATGACGGACAGACGGACGGACTGACGGACGGACGGATGGACAGACTGACGGACCAGTCAAAAACTATATACCCTCCGCAACTTCGTTGCGTGGGGTATAATAAATGCAACTGTACCCAATACACAATGTTCCTTTAACTAATGTATATAACTATCTATTTCACCATTGCCTATAAAGAGTTTACTCACTATGGTCTAATATTTCCAGCCCCAGCTCCAGTCGGAATTAAAATTTGTTGCCCCCTTTTTCTCAGGCACCATAATTTTTCTTATAAAATGTTTGATTGATACTCATTACTGATATAGCTGAATTTTTGCTCAATCTTTTGCTGATGCTGACAATTCAAAAGCAAGTGACTTCAAGCCTATAAAGCAATCATATAGACTCAAAAGTAATAAATTAGTCATAAATTTTTAACATATATGCACTTTAAATTTCATATGCACTACAAATTTATGACAAACTTCGAAGATCATAAACTTATTTAATAACAATATAATGCACTTCCATTTAAAGATTTTTCCTTATTTTCTATATAAAAGAAACAAATTATAAAATTCCAATGTTGTTTGTTAAAGCTTAAATCTATAGAGGAAGATAAAGACCTGCCATTCTGTTTGTTGACAATAACACACAATCATTATCTTTATGGCAGATAATATTAAAATATTGTTTATAATGCACTTGCGTTATAATGGGGGTGGGGAGGAATCTATTCTGGACAGGATTATAGCAGTGTCATCCAAAATAAGATCTGCAGGTATGTTCAACGGTAATATTGTAAATTTGTATTGTAATTGTAGTATTTCCCTTATTTATACAAAAAGAGGGAGGGAGGTGGGAGTGGGGGCAGGTATGGGGTGGGGTTGGAAGGAATCTATACTGGACAGGATTATAGATGTCTCTTCAAAAAAATAATCTCAGGTATGTTCAAAGTTGATTACACTGTAGTTTTTCCCAAAAAGGGGTAGGGAGTTGGGAATGGGGTGGGAGTTGAAGGAATCTATTCTGGACATCCAAAAAAAGATTTAGTTATGTTCAATGTTGATTTGAGTTGTAGTCTTTCACTTATTTGTACAATAGGGGGAGGGAGGTAGGAGTGGGATGTCTATGGTAAGTCAAGGTGAACACATAAGTATAGTGATCAGTTGATCTGTGAGCATCTCAATGGGTCAGTGCCTTCTTTGATTTCCTAAAAAGGTTTGGTTGAAAGTCATTAAAATAATCTCTTTTTCTGAAATTCAACAGTGTTGCCTTTCCCTTAAGTTCAGATTTTGTTCCCATATAATGCTAATAGTTAGTGGCCAACTTAAACCAGACCAAAACAATCATCGATGTAAAAACAGTTCACTAAATGTTTCCTCATAGGTGGCCATTAAAAGGATTCATTGATTTTCTTATTAACTCAATTCTATGGTTTTCTCAAAGTGGCATTAACCCAAGAGATGGCCCAACATTGTTTATATTCATAAAGTTTTTTAAGTCATAAGTCATAAAGTTTTATTTAAAGTTGGTTCACAATTAACAATACAACATAAGCTCTGTAGAGCTTTTTACTGACATATATTACTATAGTTGTACTATCAATGTCATTAGATATTTAGAAATTTTTGAGTCTCATATTCAGTATTTGCCTAATAAAGTCTTATAAAACCTGCATTGAATATCAAATGTACACTATATAGTCATCTATGGGTTACGGAGGTAAATTTTCATTTCTGACTTCAGTTATTTTAATTTTTTCCAATAGTCCAAACGTACACAAAGTAAAGTCTTTGAAGTTATATGGCAATTTCTATACATGTAATGTTAGTCTCTTGTGAAGACAGAATAATATAGGGTTATTGCATGAATATTGGGGAATATTGTTCCGAGTAGAATTTTATATTGCACGAGCTTGCGAGTGCAATGTATACATTCTATATATATATTGCACGACTTTGCGAGTGCAATGTATATATTCTATATATATTGTATAGCAAAACTTAAATTAATGTTGTAAAGGGCATTTTTTTTTACCAATGGCATCATGAAATTGCGGTCATATTTGCACTAATGCAATATGGAAATTTATTGCACGCTTTCATTTGGTTGCTTTCTTAGTGAAATATTATGTTGCTATACAATAATCTTCTTTCCTTTAAGAAATTCTATAATATTGTCTGATATTGATACACCAGCTTACGTTGTTGATTTTCCTCTTGACCATCATAATCTTCTTATTAAGATTCAATATTACAAAAACATGTATGTGTGGACATAAATGATTTTACAGCTTTTGTCAGGTATGTCAGTCACTGTCATATAGCTTGTTTACATTAATATTTAGATTGACTTTTATAAGAAAACATAACACAATGTGTACTTATAAAGCAAGACAGCAGTTTCTTACTTTAATATTTCATTACGAAAATTAATAATTTGCAGGATTTTATCTAAAAATGCAGTCAAGATAAAAACATTTTATTGAAATATGCTTTATCTAATGGTCTATATAAACTATGTTTTACATTGGCAACCATATTTTTTTTCTTTTTCTTAATTATTGAGAATTTTTGGCAGGATTTCATATATGTTTTTTTTGATAAATTTGCTGCTCTTATTTTCAAGAGTTAATTCAAATATGTCTATAGTCATGATTCAGCGTTAAACTAGGTTCTGCACCGACACTGATATTTGTGGTTATTACATGACATTTATAGCACATGCTTAGTATTCTAGAGCGTGGTACAGGGTTATTCAGTCAAATATATTTGCCTGAATTTATTTCAAGAGTTGTTAATTACATTGTTTAGCCAAAAATGAAAAAAAAAAATGCAATATGCATGTCAAATTTTGAAACGCATTCAATTTCTTGCATGTCCATGCATGATACCCCATTGTCTTCTAGAAAACTGATTGTACAACTGATTGTACTTATACTATACAGACTATGTGCATTTTTTACTTTGGTTCTTTAATTTGTTTCACTTACTTCCCTTTTTTGGGGTCTTTTTTATATATATTGATTATGATCTTAGGTCACCATCCTTGATTAAATAAGCAACCATTTCTCTTTTTGTTAAGGCCATAATCAAAATATCATAGATTCTTATCCCCGCCAGCCCCAATTTTTTTCACCCACCTAAAAAAATGTCATTCTGATTTTTGGCAAAGTTGGGTAAATTTCTTGTAAAATGACAGCATTTTTTCACAGAATTTGATAAAAAATATAAAATAAAATTTGCCCACCTGACCAAAATTTTTGGGGAAAAACGGACAAGAATCTAGGAATTAATCTATTATGGCCTATCAGACTGATTTTAATCCTAACTGATCAATGCGTTCATATCATTGCAGAAAAACAAACAGTAAACTTTTATTAAAAAAATAATGAAGATATTTTCAAATTTCTATATCTTACAATCTAAAATCAGCGGTAATTTTTTTCCTGTATAAAATAAATAAAAAAAAAAACAGAAAATTAATTTTAAGTTTCATTTTAAAAATTTTTGGTACCTTCCAAATTCTTGACAGAAATATGTTAATATAATATGGTACCTTTTATTGGCTGGATTAAGTAAGATTAAGGGCTGACATGTGTAAAAGAAAACTCTTTCTTTGTAATTTCTTAATTTTCTTAACATATAAGGTATGTCCTATAAAAGATTGATTCACTTTACCATGTGTTTAAATTATTACATAATTTTGTACTGCATAATCAAACAATTTACATTTAATTAGAATTATTTACCCATTGTATTAAAGCACTTGTAAATTATTTATTACTCTTTTATTCCTTTAAAGTTAGAATGAAATACATAAAATACTGCTAATTTCATACTAATGGGAAGTCAAGGACAAGATTTTAAGTGCAGCACTGTGGGGACTTTTGAATCCATAATGACTCTTAAATGGATAAAGCAAGCTAAATTTGTTTTGCAAATTTGGTGAAAAAAAATTGAAGTGCTTTAGAAGGGGTACCAAACAATGTTACAACAAGAGAAGGGGCAGTCAGAAACGACAGCTAATCCCCTCGCCTGTTTATTGAATGTTTGTCTAGTAATATAAGCACTCATGGAAGTTGTACTATTCAAGATCTGGCTTGTTACTTAAATCTGAGTCAGTCATGCAAGAAATGTTGTGACCTTATTTCAATCAGGAGCCTCATACCTAAAGCATATATGCATCTACTGATGAAAGATTAATCTTCTGCAAGTTGTAGTATCTAAAATCCAGACTGTAACACAAACTTTATCCTAAGTCACTCATGCATGAAATGTAGGTCAAAAAGACATAATTTTTATCTGGAGCTTTGTAACTTTACAAGATGCATCTACATACAAAATATTATTCTTCTACGAGTTGTAGTATCTAAATGCAAGCTGTAACACAAACTTTAACCTAAGTCACTCATGCATGAAATGTAGGTCAAAGTGACTCAATTTTCATCTGGAGCTTCCTAACTTTACAAGACACCTCTACATACAAAATATTATTCCTCTACAAGTTGTAGTATCCTCGATCTGGACTCTTACAAAAACTTTAACCTAAGTCACTCATGTATGCAATGTAGGTCAAAGTGACCTAATTTTTATCTGGAGCTTCCTAACTTTATAAGATGCATCTACATATAAAATATTATTCCTCTACAAGTTGTAATATCCCAGATCTGGACTCTTACAAAAACTTTTAACATAAGTCACTCATGCATGAAATGTTGGTCAAAGCGACCTAATTTTTATCTGGAGCTTCGTAACTTTACAAGACCGCATCTACATACAAAATATTATTCTTCTACGACTTGTAGTATCCCAGATCTGGACTCTTACAAAAACTTTTACCTAAGTCACTCATGCATGAAATGTAGGTCAAAGTGACCTACTTTTTACCTGGAGCTTTGTTACTTTCCAAGACGCATCTAGATACAAAATATTATTCCTATACCAGTTGTAGTATCCCAGATCTGGACTTGTACAAAAATTTTAACCTAAATCACTCATGCATGAAATGTAGGTCAAAGTGACCTAATTTTTACCTTGAGCTTCGTAACTTTCCAAGACGCATCTACATACAAAATATTATTCCTCTATGACTTGTAGTATCCCAGATCTGGACTCTTACAAAAACTTTAACCTATGTCACTCATGCATGAAATGTAGGTCAAAGTGACCTAATTTTTATCTGGAGCTTCGTAACTTTACAAGACACATCTACATACAATATATTATTCCTCTACAAGTTGTAGTATCCCAGATCTGGACTCTTACAAAAACTTTAACCTGAGTCACTCATGCATGAAATGTAGGTCAAATCCACCTATTCTATATATCAACCTCAAGTTGTCCTCAAGATGCAACCATGGACAAAACATAGTCCATCTACGACTTGTTATTCAAAACACATATGATCTTAAATTCGAACGGACGAACGGGTAAAATGCTATATCCCCTCCCCAACTTCGTAGGACAAGGGGATAATAAAACACTTGAAAAATAGATTGTTTACAACTGATTTTTAAGATGTTACTTGACATAACAATGATCCCATTCCCTTTTCTACTGATTTGAAATCTGATGCATTTTAGATCATATCAGGCATATAATGGTTACCCATTTTTTGTCTTGTCAAAATAATTTGAAGTTGGAAGACAAATTTGGTATCATGATTTAATTTAAGCTGATTACTGACTGAACAATCTTTTCTATAGAAAGTAAACACTCTGATAGGAAACATGAATACAACAGAAAAAATAAGTATTACAGATAAATCCTAAAATTTGATTTCTTTTTACCTGTCCTTAGTCTGTGAAGCTGGTAGATCAGAGCCATAAACATGATGGCCACCATAAAACAGGGGAATAGTATACCATAGAATCTTACTAACTGAAAAATAAAATGTATTGGTCATGATAACGATAGGGAAACAGTATACCATAGAATCTTACTGACTGAAAAATAAAATGTATTGGTCATGATAACAACAGGGAAATAGTATAAAATAGAACCTTACATATAAAATAGAACCTTACAAACTGTAAAAATATAATGTATTGGTCATTATAACAATAGGGAAACAGTATACAATAGAACCTTACTCACTGAAAAATAAAATGTATTGGTCATGATAATAATAGGGAAACAGTATAAAATAGGACCTTACAAACTGAAAAATAAAATGTATTGGTCATGATAACAACAGGGAAATAGTATACCATAGAATCTTACTAACTGAAAAATAAAATGTACTGGTCATGATAACAACAGGGAAATAGTATACCATAGAACCTTACTGACTGAAAAATAAAATGTATTGGTCATGATAACAATAGGGAAACAGTATACCATAGAACCTTACTAACTGAAAAATAAAATGTATTGGTCATGATAACAATAGGAACAGTATACCATAGAACCTTACTCACTGAAAAATAAAATGTATTGGTCATAATAACAATAAGGAAACAGTATACCATAGAATCTTACAAACTGAAAAATAAAATGTATTGGTCATGATAACAATAGGAATAGTATACCATAGAACCTCACTTACTGAAAAATAAAATGTATTGGTCATGATAACAATAGGGAAACAGTATACCATAGAACCTTACTCACTGAAAAATAAAATGTATTGGTCATGATAACAACAGGGAAATAGTATAAAATAGAACCTTACTAACTGAAAAATAAAATGTATTTGTCATGATAACAACAGGGAAATAGTATACCATAGAACCTCACTAACTGAAAAATAAAATGTATTGGTCATGATAATAATAGGGAAACAGTATACCATAGGATCTTACTAACTGAAAAATAAAATGTATTGGTCATGATAACAACAGGGTGAGTATAAAATAGAACCTTACTAACTGAAAAATAAAATGTATTGGTCATGATAACAACAGGGAAATAGTATACCATAGAACCTCACTAACTGAAAAATAAAATGTATTGGTCATGATAGTAATAGGGAAACAGTATACCATAGAACCTTACTGACTGAAAAATAAAATGTATTGGTCATGATAACAACAGGGAAATAGTATACCATAGAGCCTTACTCACTGAAAAATAAAATGTATTGGTCATTATAACAATAGGGAAACAGTATACCATAGAACCTTACTCACTGAAAAATAAAATGTATTGGTCATGATAATAATAGGGAAACAGTATACCATAGAACCTTACTGACTGAAAAATAAAATGTATTGGTCATGATAACAACAGGGAAATAGTATACCCTAGAACCTTACTCACTAAAAAATAAAATGTATTGGTCATGATAACAATAGGGAAACAGTATACCATAGAATCTTACTAAATGAAAAATAAAATGTATTGGTCATGATAACAACAGGGAAATAGTATACCATAGAATCTTACTCACTGAAAAATAAAATGTATTGGTCATGATAACAATAGGGAAACAGTATACCATAGAACCTTACTCACTAAAAAATAAAATGTATTGGTCATGATAACAATAGGGAAACAGTATAAAATAGGACCTTACTCACTGAAAAATAAAATGTATTGGTCATGATAACAATAGGGAAACAGTATATCATAGAACCTTACTAACTGAAAAATAAAATGTATAAGTCATGATAACAATAGGGAAACAGTATAAAATAGGACCTTACTCACTGAAAAATAAAATGTATTGGTCATGATAACAATTGGGAAACAGTATATCATAAAACCTTACTAACTGAAAAATAAAATGTATTGGTCATGATGACAATAGGGAAACAGTATACAATAGAACCTTACTCACTGAAAAATAAAATGTATTGGTCATGATAACAATAGGGAAACAGTATACCATAGAATCTTACTAACTGAAAAAAATGTATTGGTCATGAAAACAATAGAGAAATATATATCATAGAACCATATTTTTTACATCCCAATTGAAAAACCAGATATATTAGTCTTGGCACAAACATGAAAAAAATCGAACTATACCAACTGAATAAAAGACCATTTTCTGGCTTGGGATTGAGTGGGTACATGCATTTAATCCAACAATAGACATTTTAACAGGAAAATGCATGTATCCACTCAATTCAGATCTACAGAGTTGCAAAGCTCAAATAATCCTGGGAGGCAAAGATAATGTTATTAAATCCTGCATCAGACTCATTGCCGTCAGTTCAGCAAAAAAAAAATCCTGGAGTTCGGATGTGATATTAAAATTCATCAACAAATCCTTGCAAACTTATCAAACAAAATCGATTCTGTCCTAATTAAAAAATCTTGTTTTTAGTGTATCTGTTATTCTCCAATATTTTACAATTACATTGAAATAATCAGATATTCAAAACCTTGTCCATTAATTAATCATTAGTTTATAATTACTTTTTGGTATTGGCAAAAGGAAAATCAATGATTTTAACAAAAGATATGTAGTTTTTTGTTTGATATACAGTTTCTGGTGAAATATTAACCTAGTTAATTATAATGCAATCAAAATATCCATTACCATTGGTAAAACATTAGTTCTTAAATGTTTTTTATCAACATTGCCCACAATGATGCTATTGAGGTCCACTACTACTAAACGGGGGTAAAAACAAAATTACCAAACAGAATTGTCAACAGCCAAAGTCCATGAGGGAAAAATAGTAATGGTGCATTACATGTTACCCCTCCACGTTTCACAAAATTTCTAAGTTAAAAGGGGCATAAACTCCAGACCTATGTGTACCGCTGAACCCAAAATTATACTAGGCCTGTGTTTTATGGTAAACAATTTACATACCAAGTTTGAGGACAGTATGTTATTTCATTCACAAATTATGAGTATGAAACCCTAAAATTTGTAAAATTTCAAAGTTTCAAGGGGCATAACTCCAGAACCCCTTGGACCTCTGAACCCAAAATAAAATTTGATTTTAGTTTTGTGCTCAACAACTTACATACCAAGTTTGAAGACTGTGATATTTTGTTCAAAAGTAATTTGTTGGAAACCCTAAAATTTGCAAAATTTCAAAGTTTCAAGGGGCATAACTCCAGAACACCTTGGATCTCTGAACCCAAAATCGAACTTGACATGAGTTTTGTGGTAAACAAGTTACATACCAAGTTTTAAGACCTTGTGTTATTTCGTTCACAAGTTATCAGTCAGAAACCTTCGGGGGACAGACGGACAGACACACGACTGAGGGTATCACATAATACCTTGCCACTTCATGTGGCGGGGTAAAAAAAAGACAAAGCAGGTGGAAACCACAGAAGTCCTAACTGGGACAAGCATTTCAAAAGAAATGTTGGGTTAAACCGGGTTTATGGCATGCCAAACCTCCCCTTCCATTGTGGTAGTTTCCAGTAGCAACTCAACAGCAATTGCTATTGCTAGGTTGTATACAGACAGTTAACTGGTGAGCTAAGAAACACCTATCGAGATGACAAAATAACAGACAAGGGTAAAACTAGAAGTTGTGAAAGCATAAAAATCACTGAGCTTACAACAAAAGGTTAACAACACTGCATGACTCCAGAGGTCAATACTCAAGTGTTCCATTACTTTTTTGCCCCTCTTTAATGGAACCCCCTCACTTATCGCCATCCATTTCAGGGGCCATCTTCAAAAAGTTAAAACATATTGGTTCTATGTAACTATTCTCACAATACTATGTCACCTTAAAAATAGCAAATTTTTCTCTGAACCAAAAAGTGGTCATATAAAGAGTGCATATGAATTGTACCCATAATATCCAACAGGCTTCCCACAAACAAAACCACCTAGAAATGGACATAAATTTAATAGTGATCAACCAAGTTGGTAAAAAACAGGTTTGCTGTATAAAGTTGAAGTGTTAGTTACATCTGTTGACCTCCATAGATTTACAACAAAAATTACTATGAGAAAAGTCAAGGTTTCAATAAAGTACAGTTAAGTCGTTTGTATGTATACTTTTTACACGAAATATTCATGAAGACTAGGCAGTTTTACATCTCAAATGAAAAGTTTATAATGCTTTCTTGTCAAAATTATGTGAGTGATTAACAATGGATGACTATGAGCCTCCAGAATTTTAACTCCTTATACTAGTATGTTCAATGGCTTAAACACCCATGGAAATGATAAAAACAGTTTGAGACAGAGGGGTGTTCGAGCCGAGATCGAACTGTGTTAAAATCGGAACAAATGGTCCAGAAAACAGAACCAGACATCCTGTCCTAAGTCAGGAAAACAGTACCAGACATCCTGTCCTAAGTCAGGAAAACAGTACCAGACATCCTGCCCTAAGTCAGGAAAACAGTACCAGACATCCTGTCCTAAGTCAGGAAAACAGTACCAGACATCCTGTCCTAAGTCGGGAAAAAAGTACCAGACATCCTGTCCTAAGTCAGGAAAACAGTACCAGACATCCTGTCCTAATTCAGGAAAACAGTACCAGACATCCTGTCCTAAGTCAGGAAAACAGTACCAGACATCCTGTCCTAAGTCAGGAAAACAGTACCAGACATCCTGTCCTAAGTCAGGAAAACAGTACCATCCTGTCCTAAGTCAGGAAAACAGTACCAGACATCCTGTCCTAAGTCAGGAAAACAGTACCAGACATCCTGTCCTAAGTCAGGAAAACAGTACCAGACATCCTGTCCTAAGCCAGGAAAACAGTACCAGACATCCTGTCCTAAGTCAGGAAAACAGTACCAGACATCCTGTCCTAAGTCAGGAAAACAGTACCACACATCCTAAGTCAGGAACTTTATTAAACCTTTGTGTGTCTTGTCTTTTTTCTAGTTAGTTTACTTTATGTCTATAGGAGTCTAGAATGACGTTTATTTTGCAGAACTTGATTACTCTTTATTCAGGGGCCTACTCCGACCTGCCATTGGGTGTGGGGTTTTCTCACCGTTCATTGAAGATCTTATGGTGGCTTTGAGTTGTTATTGCTCCCCTTTGGGTCGTTGTCTCTTTGACACATTCCCCGTTTCCCTTCTTTTTTCTATCCATGGTGTTCAAATACTAGCAGTTTAAGGCATAGAAGACCTACTGTACAACCATCAGATACATGAAAATAAGCACTTTCAAAAGCATTGTAATTGATCTAAGAACCAATGGATTTTAACCGCTCCTTTAGAGGATTTTATATAAATTTTCCAAGATATTTGAATTCCTTCAAAAATAGTTTGACTTGTTCAATGCTTAAGAATTTGATTACAATATGACCTCATTCATTAACTCCTTACATCCCCTGTGTGTGTCGACAAGCGCCGCAAAAAGAAAAACATTGCTCCTTGACTTTAAATATACAGTGTGTGTGTGTGTTGAGGAGTATTCAGGGTTAGACACTCACTTTTTTGGCTCACTAGCCCAAAGGGCTTGTAAAAAACAATATTAGTTAGCCCTCAACAAATTATACTAGCCCTCCCATATTTCAATAGGCAATTGCCATCAAAATAATACTGTCAGAGTTTAAATTCAAATTTTGTTTACTACTACTTGATGTGTCATTAATTTAAGGAACAAATTGATGCAGTCAATTACCCATGTAAATCTGCATAGCAAATTGTTCTGGAAAGAGTGCAACTTGCTGACTACAGTTGTACTGTTATGTTCTTCCGTTGTTTGTGGCTCTTTAACAGAGGGTGGCTTAAAAAGGTCAAGGGATGAACCTACTCAGGGGCCCAGTAGCCCACCTCCCCTAAAGATTCTACCTGGGGTACTAAACATTTTGAACTGGTAGCCCAGCTGGGCTGGTAGAATATACAGCTGGCTATACAGACTAGGACATGAAGGTAAACCTCAAAACTTGAACATTTTTAATTTTTCTTCTTTGCCATACCAGGTAAGGAGAATGAAACACCCCAGACTTTGATTTTAAAAATAGAAATCTTGTGGAATTAAAATATTCATATTTCATTCCAACTAATTGCCCTCTAAAATTTTAATTTCTCTTGTTTATTTATAAATGAAAAAGGATAACTAATTTTTGTTTCATACAAATAAAAAATAAATCACTGCAATATTTTAACTAGCCTGCAGGGCTAGCTAGAAAGTGACATTTACTAACCCTCTTAAAATTCTTCTAGCCCCTGGATAGTGGGCTAGTGTAAGTGTAGATCCCTGGTATTGAAAAAGTAAAGAAAACAGGCCAACCAAAACCAGAAGTCTTTATATATACTGAGTATATGTTGACACTAATACCGAAAAAGGTAAAAATTAAAGTATTGGAAGTGAATGGCCACGTCCAGTGCAAAAAGATTATTATTTAGTCTTCAACAATAAACCCAAGCCAATGTGTGGTTTTCAAAGTACCGATTGTATAGAATAACTTATTTCCTTGTAAACATTTACATAAAGAACAGTCATTTTGAAATTCCTCATATATTTAAATTAAATATAAAATTATATTCCAAACATATATCAGTAAATATCAATATACTATATTATGTTAGTTAATATTGTAGTCGTCCAAGTAAACACTGATCTTTATGTTCTCATTGTGGTATAAAATCAGGGGAAGCTTCTGACTGATAACATTGTCTTCTTATTTTATGTAAAGTATTCAATATACTACGAGTTTGTCAATTTAAAGCATAGCAGGGGATAGAAACATGCTTTACAATATAACTTCACTAGGCAAAATATAAAAACTATTGAATAAAAGTATTTAAATACTATGGTAGACATGCCTGTGTTAGAAGTCTGACCAATTACGTTTGATTAAATAACAGGACGAGATATTTAAATCAAAACCAAACGTAATTAGATAAATGAGAAATAGCACCTGATCAATCCGAACAAATAATACCGACTGGTTGACTGATTTAAACCTGGACAGATTAACGAAGTGTTATCCATGTATATCCATTTGTATGCTGACAGAGATTTCACTATTATAAAGTTACAATTGCTTAAAGGAAATATTTATTTATTTGCCACTGAGAAATACATAGCAACTCAAAATAAATTTGGATAATTTCAATTTAAGGTACGTATGAAAACTTTTTTTCCATGCCCTATTTAAACAAAAATATTCCATAGAATTTATATAAAATTTTATTATTGTAGTGAAATTATTACATTCTAAAATAATTTAATAGTCAGACGACCAGTATTTAAGTCATTACGCCTTGTTATGGTTAAATAAATATTAATGGTAGCATTTTAAATTTATTGAAATCAAAGTTATACTAGTATTGTATGTGATTATAAAGATAAAAGTACATTTACACCACAAGTCCATACGATACTGTAGCCAATTGACCACTACTTTGCTTTTCAAATATATTTTTTGTCAATAGTCTTCTTTTTATAAATTAAATTTTGATTTACTACACCATAAAAATAAACCACTTTATTGTCTAACATAATATTTGGTTTAAGTTGTCAAATCTGAATATCTCCATCACAGGGATCATCATTTATACAATGTAGACAAATCCCCACCCCAGGGATCTTCATTAATACAACACAGACACAGAGCTCCTGTTGATTTTCACCCTTTACGATCTTTCTAAAATTAGATTAAATTCCGATCATGGTATTATGTGGTTTTCTTGTCTGATATAAGATTAGACCACAATAGCAAAAACAACAACAAACTACTGAATTTACAATAAATTTTAGTTCTACAGTTGATGATTTCGATAGATTATATGTGTGAATATATATAACTGAATACCGCATTTACTGTAAATTTAGTTTCTGCATAAGGCCATTTCAACAACTGATGTCTCTTCAGTGCAGATCAAATTTAAACAGCTGGAAAACCATAAACTCAAAAATGTTTATAAACCGATAGAGAGCAACTAACCAAAATGATCTAAATTGAAAGCCAATATCAGCTAAGGACAGAGCTTTGGATAAGGTAGATACTCCTAAGTCTAACATAATTTACAAAGAATTAGATATTACAAGTTTCCAAATAAAATCAGCTTTCAGGTCAGCATAAATGCAGATAATTAAAAAACCAGAAATTGAAATGTGTTAAATAGCTGGCAGTGCATAAATAACTCAGTGCTTAAAAAGTAACCTTAAAATATTCTGAGGACAGAGCTTGCAACAGGGAGTTACTTCTTACCAATCAGAGTTATTACTAATCAATCAGAGTTACTACTAACTGAATCACAGTTACTACAAACCAATCACAGTTACTACTAACCATTTATTACTACTAACCAATCATAGTTACTATACTAACCAATCACAGTTACTACTAACCAATCACAGTTACTAAAAACCAATTAGAGTTACTACAAACCAGTCACAGTTACTACAAACCAGTCACAGTTACTACAAATCAATCACAGTTACTACTAACCAATCAGTAACTACTTACCAATCACAGTTACTACAAACCAATCACAGTTACTACTGACCAATCATAGTAACTACACTAACCAATCAGAGTTACTACTAATCAATCACAGTTACTACAAACCAATCATAGTTACTATACTAGCAAATCAGAGTTACTATTAATCAATCACAGTTACTACAAACCAATCAAGTTACTACAAACCAATCACAGTTACAAACCAATCACAGTTACTACTAACCAAGCACAGTTACTACTAACCAATCACAGTTGCTACTAATTAATCACAGTTACAACAAACCAATCACAGTAACTATAAACCAATCAAGTTACTAGAAACCAATCACAGTAACTACTAACCAATCATAGTTATTTCTAACCAATCACAGTTGCTACTAATCAATCACAGTTACTACAAACAAATCACAGTTACTACAAACAAATCACAGTTACTACTAACCAATCATAGTTACTATACTAACCAATCAGAGTTACTATTAATCAATCACAGTTACTACAAGCAAATCACAGTTACAACAAACTAATCAAGTTACTACAAACCAATCACAGTAACAAACCAATCACATTTACTACTAACCAATCACAGTGACTACTAACCAATCACAATTGTTAGTAATCAATCACAGTTACTACAAACCAATCACAGTTACTACAAACCAATCACAGTTATTAAACCATTTGCTACTACTAACCAATCATAGTTACTATACTAACCAATCAGAGTTACTACTAATCAATCACAGTTACTACAAATCAATCACAGTTACTATAAATCAATCACAGTTACTACTAACCAATCATAGTTACTATACTAACCAATCATAGTTACTACAAACCTATCACAGTTACTACAAACCAATCATAGTTACAACAAACCAATCACAGTTACTACTAACCAATCAGAGTTATTACTAACCAATCACAGTTACTACTAATCAATCAGTTACTACTAACCAATCACAGTTACTACAAACCAATTACAGTTACTACTGACCAATCATAGTTACTGCACTAACCAATCACAGTTACTACTAATTAATCACAGTTACTACAAGCCAATCACAGTAACTATAAACAATTTGTTACTACTAACCAATCATAGTTACTACACTAACCAATCATAGTTACTACAAACCAATCAGTTACTACAAGCCAATCGCAATAACTACAAACCATTTGTTACTACTAACCAATCATAGTTACTAAATTAACCAATCAGGGTTACTACTTAATCAATCAACTTTGGACTGTTTTAGATAAAATTCCGTTTTTAAACACCATACTACATGTATATGATAATATATTACAATTTGTTTATGCATTGATAAAAAAGATCTTGAAATATGCATGTAGTCTGAAAGGAAGGTTACCTTTAATTTTATCTTTAACTTGTATTTTTTTAATTATCAAGGATTTCTTGGTAAGTCTAGAATTATTACATAATCTAACAATTCTATTCCATGTAAAGAGCTTGATGACCATGACATTTTTGATATACAATGTCATAAGTTCTTTCATTTGGTAGGCCAAAAAAGATATAGGGGACACATGTCATTAAGAAAATTGCCCAATTCTACATACATGACAGGTCTCCCCCTACCTTGCAACTTGTAATCAAGGACAACGCAAAAATCATACAACTAAACATACTCCTCAAAGTTAGGAAAGCGGTAAAATCATAAAAGAAAGTATTTTTAAATGGAAGAATGCAATCCCCTAACCTCATCTTTAACCCCTGTGAATTGAATTTCAGCATTTTTTGTAATGAGCTAAAGTTTGGAAACTAATAAACTAAACAACAAAAGGTTAATATACATGCATTTTTTTCAAAGGGACCATCTTTCATCCCTTTTAATTTCATAATTATATCTAATAAATTAATTACGCCTAATGAAAATAAGCTGCATTCTGATTGGTTAATAGCCATGGTATTTTTTGGCAAATACCCTACCATTGAGATGCTTTTAGTGGTATTTGTCCCAGAGTCATCTGTGCATTTTGATGATCGAGATATTCAGTGTAATTAATCAGATATATAACGAACGTTGGGGGATCTGTCAAAAATACAAGTTTGGGGTCTAAATTTCCCTCGCCTTTCAGGCTTTGGAAATGTTACCGCCCTGCAACTTGTATTTTTGGCAAATACCCCTCCTGATCACGATATATCTGTTCAAAATTAGATCAGACAAAATGAAATATACACTCGACTGACTTTTGGTATAAAATCTGCTATCTAAAGATTAAACGTAAAACTCTATAATCCTTCAATTCATCACTATTGTTTGTAATGCTAGTTATTATCCCCAGATTAAAATCTACATGTTTTTTTGGTTGAGTTCCATATTGGAGTTATGTTGGACTTGTGTCTAACTTGTGTGACCTCTCAAGGCAACATTTATACCAGGTTATGTGAAGTTCCATGGACTTGTGTCTTACTGGTGTGACCTCTCAAGGCAACTTCTAGACAATGTTATGTTAAGTTCTATATAAGAGTTATGTTGGACTTGTGTCTTTCTGGTATGCATAACCTCTCAAGACAACTTTTAGACAACGTTATGTTGGTCAAATTGTTGCTGTTAGCATTATAAGGTCAGTACCACTGATTGTATCTATATATTGTCTTCGATTTAAAGATCTTTAAAGATAAGTTAGAAAAAAACTTATAATCATGTCATTCTTCCCAAGTTAAGAAGCCTTGATACTAATCATATCGACAAAAAGGTTTGTTTTTTCTTCCATCAAGTACTATATGGTCATTAAATTATTTTTCTAAAAAGCGCAATATGGAACCTCATAAGAAAGTCACATAAAAAACAAATGGCTGTGATTTGCAGTTGCTGAGAAAAGTGTTACGAAAAAGTGGGATGGACAACAACAACAACAACAACGACGCAAGACGACTACAGTGATCCCTATATGTCACCCCACACTGGGTGTGCAGGCGACACAAAAATCTGCATAGATCTTGTCCATAATAGTTCCTAATTCATACTTGAAAAAGTTGTGAAATTATGATTTCTGATAAAATATCAATGATACCTGATTTCTTCGGATTCCCTGTACTATTAACATCCATTTGTATCTCTAATTATCAAAGAATATTATTGAAAAAAACATCACTAAGGCTTGAGAATATCAAGAGACAGTATTTCTGATTTTTTTTTTCTTCAAAGGGATATAACATTTCTTAATATGATTAAAACAGGAATTTTATCAAGTTTATTGTCCAGAAACAGGAATTAAATAATTCACAGTTAAGCTGATCAAATTCTGTCAGTTACAAAAGAAAGGTGACAAAAGAATATGTTCTGGATCAACAGAAAACTGTTGCACAATATGCCAAATCTACCAACAATATTATCTATCTGTATTATTATTGGATAACTTTATTTGTTGAAGTAGAGATGTCTTTTGTTTCTTGTGACTTCCTGATTTTATTCAGTGTCACAATGTATTTAGGCCTTTCGTTAAATTTAAGGCAGACAGGCAGATTTATTTTTTATTTTTATCTTTATTGTGAAAAATGCTGTAAATTTTGAAGGAAATGACCAAAACTGAGCAAAAAAATTAAGGGGCTAAAAAAAAAAACCAACAAAAAAAAAAACCGGGGCACAAAGGCATGAGAATCTCGAATATTTTTTATTCTGGCCTTATTTGTCTGAGTGTAACTTCCTGATGGGTGGGGGTGAGAATCTATAATATTTTTTATTATGGCCTTATTTTTCCAGAGAAGAGATGTAACTTCCCGATTACAATACTTTTATTTACCTTCTACTTCAAACTGATAACAATAAATTTTTTTAGTTGCACTTGTCACTAAATTGAAAAGATCTGCAGATTTGTAAGGGACAGGTTATATATCAGATCAAAATCTTATAATGAGTTTTCAATCCAGTTATGTCACATAAATATTGGTATATATACAGTATATAGTCCATCAAATGAGTTTTTAATCCAGTTTTGTCACACATCTAATGGTATATATATACAGTATATAGTCTCTCCATGATAGCTCACTTCATATATCTTCTTATTTATAATGCAGATAAGTACAGTTATATAACATTTATTAAAAAAACATTTCTATGAGGAACAAAAATAAGGAATATTGTGACCAATTTGATTTAAATTTGGCTATGTAGTGCCAGAAACATGTTTTCTCATATTAGGTTTACGTTAAGCTACCCCCTCCCAATTGGCAGCCTCATGGATTGTGGGTCAGACTTGCTGGAAAAATGTTTTAAAGAAGACTGCCAAAGGACAATTGTGACAAAGTTTAGTTCCACTGGGCTATTTATCTTCAGAGAGAAGAAACCTTTGAATGTGTTTTCCCATATTAAGTCTACTGATAAACTCTCCCCCATTGGCAACCATCGTGGAGGGAGTGCTGACTTGTTGGACAAATGATTCAAAGAGGAATTCCCCCAAACTATTATGACCAAGTTTCATTGCACTTTGCTACTTAGTGTCAGAGAAGAAAATCTTTGAATGTGTTTTCCAATATTAAGTCCAATGTTAATAGCAGCCCTCTTGGATAGGGTGCAGGCATACTGGGCAAATGTTCTTAAGAGGACCAATCATGGACTATTGTGGCCAAGTTTGGTTCAAAACACATTTGAGAAAAAGTTTCCAACTGATTATATATGATTAGATGATAAACACAAAGTGAAAGCAAAAGCTGATCCTAGCTACCGAAAATGAAAAAAATTGTCTAGACAATATAATCAAAGTACTGAAAGCACTATATCTATTTATTCTCACATTCTATAAAAGGTCAAACNGTAACAAAGTTCATCACCTACCACAACAGTTGCTGAGGTAAGTATCAATTGATTAATTTTTCTAACCAATTCTACAGTTTCTCAACAGCAATTTTGTTGTCAATCTGTAGAATTTGTAGCCAAATGGCCAATAAAATTGGTCTTTGGTTACTCTTGAAGGACTATAAATTGGTTACACAATAGGAACTAGTAGACTGGTAAGGTCATAGACAATGGACTATAAGTCTACTGATAAACTCTCCCCCATTGGCAACCATCGTGGAGGGAGTGCTGACTTGTTGGACAAATGATTCAAAGAGGAATTCCCCAAAACTATTATGACCAAGTTTCATTGCACTTTGCTACTTAGTGTCAGAGAGGAAAATCTTTGAATGTGTTTTCCCATATTAAGTCCAATGTTAATAGCAGCCATCTTGGATAGGGTGCAGGCATACTGGGCAAATGTTCTTAAGAGGACCAATCATGGACTATTGTGGCCAAGTTTGGTTCAAAAGACATTTGAGAAAAAGTTTCCAACTGATTATATATGATTAGATGATAAACACAAAGTGACAGCAAAAGCTGATCCTAGCTACCAAAAAGTGAGCTAAAATATGAAAAAAATTGTCTAGACAATATAATCAAAGTACTGAAAGCACTATATCTATTTATTCTCACATTCTATATCAATACCAAAGATGTAATTTTACTGAAAAGTGAAATTCAAGCTGAAGTGATACTGTTGATAAAAATAATAGACATTTATTATGTTGTTAAGTTACCCTGACAATGTGCTTATATGCTAATTATAATGCTGGATTCTCAGTAATTTCTGGTATTTTGTTGTTTCATATTGGTTCTCATTATCACTACATAATAAGTTATTTGGATTCTTTTGATATTGATTACAGTTTTTTCTCCCTACATTGAATATTTCTGACAATTTATAGTTTTAAACCAAATATGGGAACTTTATGACTACAGTTAGATGTAGGTACCACTTTGATGTTTTAATCAGGTAATTTTAAAATAAATCTTTTATAATTATAGACATTTATAAATGACATATCATATACCAAATCGAAATACCAATATGTAAATTTCTATAATTATGACAAAAATTAATAAGTCATTTTTCAACCTTTTGATCTTGACAGAAGTTAATATCCATAAAACAATGGCTAAAATAATGGTATGCATACTGGCTTAACTATTGGGTTACATGTAGGGGGTATTTATATATGTTCCTCTGTGTAAACAATACATTATAATTACTCTAGTGTATTGGATAAACTTCAAAGATATAATATGGAATTTACACCTGGTTAAGCTATCAATTTAAAGATTATCAGAATTTGATCAGGGTCACGCCCCAGTAGTTGTTCTTTAAATACTTGTTGAAAATTTAAAGACAAAAAACATGAAAAATAAACATAAGTTTGTGTGACAAATGCTTTGATATGTAATAAATATTAGGATGTCTTTTAAATGGCTATTCATTCAGGTAACAATTAATATCAATCACATTTGTACCTACATAAACCCACTTAAGGATTTTAATTAGATAATTTAAAATGTTACATTTAAAGGAAAAGCAGTGGGATATTTTTTCAGTTAAGTGTAGTTAATGAGCCTCATAATGTAAACCTATTAAGTTATTTCCATAAATTTAGGACATTTAGACCAAGTTTTAAATCCCTGACTGTGTAATGACACCAATTCTCCAAGATTTATTTATGGAACATTGTTGCTTTTGAGCAGATATTGTTATCTATGACTAGACTAAAACAATATTTATAAAGTTTTATGAATTCCACTCAAATGCGGGTTCTAGGGGAGCTGTCTTGAACTTACTTTGATGCATGAGCAAAGCTCATTGTTGAAGGCTTAAGGAGGCTCACTCCTGATGTTGTTTATATCAAGGAATTCTCGAAACCTATTTTAATTTACTTAGCATTGTACACTAAATAAAATGGTAAAAAGAAATATATAGGTCTGTTTGCTTTTTACCGAGATACAAGTCATTAAAAAATTTGGCGGGAAATGGATTTCTCTGGATTTTCCCTTAATTTGACATTAGGATTATTTTTTGTCTTAAAGCTAAGAAGTTATATCAAGAATTTTATGAAAACTTGTCAGGTGTCTTAATTTGACCCAAAGAACATAGTCATGAAATAAAAAGTGGGGGTCAGTGTGCAAAAAATTCTTTAAGCCATTGAACTGGACAAAACCTGAGGAGTTCCGAAATCTGACACAAATTCAAAAATGTGATGAGTGAGTCTCCTTAATTAAAGTGACTTCAAGATAAGGAACAACAATAAAAGCTTTGTCTCAAGTGCATTTACTCCATATCTTTCATAGTCTATATACCGGAATGCTAAAATCTACAGTATTGTGCAATCTGATATGCAAACCAAATTTAAAACCTGGACATTAAGATCTGGTTTCACTGAATTTAAAAGACAAATTAATATATCATGTATACAAGAACAGGTTTTTACCTTTGCTGCTTCAGTAATCATTTGTAAATAAATAAACAAGGAAAGGATATGGAGTAAATGTATATCAGACAAAGTCTCTACAAATACATGGTATGACCAAGCTTTTATTGTTGTTCTTCATCTTGAAGTCATCATGAAGCCTTCCTTAATGAGCTTTTGCTCATACCTCATAGAAAGATCAAGATGGCCCATAGCAGGTGTTTGAGCGGAATTCTTTGCTAGATGTCGAACAACGCTACACCAATGTCTATTCTGGTAATGGAATCAGGAACGTTAATAAGTACATATATTTACGTCAATAAGTACATATATTTAACTGGCAAAGTGCTCTTACAATCATTGTCATCCTCTTAGTAAGTTCAATGCAGTCAGCATTTGAATCTGAAATAAATTCCCACATAAAAAACAAATGAATAAGATATAGCAAATTTCAGCACAATTGTTTTGAAACTTATTCTAACAATGGGATTATAAAAATCATGTCACGGCATTTGATCATCGATTCTAGAGAAGAATATAAACAGATAATTGTAATGAGCTTGATTGATTAACTGTACTAAAAAGTAATTTCCTGTTCTACAGGATTGATCTCATGCTTATCAATATACAGCTAAAAGCCAATTCTTGTCATTGTATAATTGGTATAAAACTGGCAAGTACTATGTACTAACAAGAGTTGTCAGAAGACAACATAGCTTGCCGGGGATAAGAGTAACCGCAATGCACAATTAATTTGTAGGTTATACATTTTTGTAATTGTATGTGATATATCCCTTAAATGTGATATAAGAAAGCCACATGTCAAACAGGAACTCCCTATCACTAAAAGAATAACTTCTATAAACAGGGTTCAAGTTTTTTTTTAAAATTGCCCCAGGGCAATGTCAAGGTCAAAATGTCTACAGCAATGGTACTACCAGAAAGCCCTCGCCACAGGGAAGTCACAAACAAAATATAAACACCCTATAAGTAAACACTTAACTTCTAGAAACAAGCTTAAAGTTTTTTAAAAAAAATTGCCCTAAGGGCAAGGGTCAAGGTCAAAATGTCTAAAAATATGGTGCCATCAGAAAGCTATCATCATAAGGAAGTCATATACCGAAATTGAATACCTTGCCACTAAATGTCAACATTCTAGAAACACTGTTCAAGTTTTTAAAAAATTGCCCTCAGG
>MJUU01054348.1:4564-15500 GCA_002080025.1 Modiolus philippinarum | reverse complement strand
GTCTACAAATATGGTACCAGAAGAAAGCTCTCATCACAAGGAAGTCACATACCAAATATCAACATCCTAGCTCTTCAGGTTTCAATTCCACAAGCCAGGTTAAAGTTTTGCTGACGCCGACGACGCCGACGCCGGGGTACGACAATAGCTCTCCGGACATTCGTCCCGGTGAGCTAAAAAGTAATTTCCTGTTCTACAGGATTGATCTCATGCCCATCAATATACAGCTAAAAGCTGATTCTTATCATCGTGTAATTGGTATAAAACTGGCAAGTACTATGTACTAAAAAGTAATTTCCTGTTCTACAGGATTGATCTCATGCCCATCAATATACAGTTAAAAGCTGATTCTTGTCATTGGGTAATTAGTGTTTAACTCGAAAGTTCCACATACTGAAATGGATGACTGTCAGTCATATAATAAGGACTTTACGATGTAAATTGATAGTAGTCACACTTATAACAAATCTAATATGTCTAAACAAGTGGCTCTCAAGAGCCTGTATTGCTCACCTGGACCATGGCTGACAGAAATATGAATGACATTTCAAATAGGGTCAAATGTTAAACTATATTCCCTGCTAAAGGCCACCTTGGATTGGATGCAGACCTGCAAGACATTAATTTCAAAGGAGACCAAAAAAGGATTGCTGTGATCAAGTTTGGTTCCAATTGGATAAGTTTACGAGACAAACTTTTTGTAATGGGGGTTCAAGGTTGAATCATGGTCCCTGCTGGCTGCCATAATTGACAAGGTACTGACCTGCTGGATACATTTTTTGGAAGGGACCATTGTGACTAATTTTAGTTCCTATTGGACAAAAAGTTTCTGAGAGGAAGACTTTTCAATGTTTTTTCAAAGGTTTCAATGTTAAATTATGTTGCCTGCTGGTGGCCATCTTAGATGAGGTACAGAGCCCCATCCGATACTTTTTTTGGAAGGGACCATTTAAGGACCATTATTCCTAATTTTTGTTCTAATTTCGGAGAAGATCTTCGAGATGTTTTCGATAGGGTCAAATGTTAAACTATGTTCCTTAGGCAGTTATTTTGGATAAGGTACAGACCTGCCGGATGTCTTTTTTGGAAAGGACCATTGTGAAACAATGTGGTTCTAATTGGACTGTTGGTTTCTGAGAAGATCTTTGAATGGGTCTTCATTGCAGTCCAATATTAAGGAATGTTCCCCATAGGCAGAGGCATGATTATTTAAAGATGGACCCCTTCAGGACTCCAAAATCAAAAGCTAGCTCATGTCAATTTATACTTTTCAATTGAATGAAAAAATATATCTTGTTTTTATCTTAATTACAAAACAAGTCCTTAAACACTGAAACTTGAAAGGAGTAAACATTAAATGCCAAATATGGCCTTCATCCCCCCTGAAAAGATTTAGTATTAATGTCAACTTTGTCACAAAAAATGAAAAGGCAGACTTACTAAAACAAATTTGACCCCTGCCAACTTCTATTCCAAATGAATTAAATTTGTTCAAGCTTTAATTTATTTGTGCAAGCTGTTTTCTTTTAAAAGAAAGAGGTGTTTGTTAAAAATCTGCATTCAATAAGAGATATGCATCATCATGTACAGACTGAGGGCCAGAATCTTTGAAAAGAAACAGCCGTTATATCATATCGAATGAAAGCCAGAAACTTTGAAAATGATCGAAATGTTTATACAGTTCCTAAATGATCAACCACACATCATTTCAGTACACACTCAAAAATTGGAATTTGTCATTCAGTTTTCTTTGTTATAAGTAAATATTTGTTTAATAAAGGGTTTAATATCAGTCAACAAATCTGATATTTCAGATCATGGGACAGTATATCGATATCTTTTACAAGTGAAACAAAAACTATTCATTCAAGTGTTTGCACACATTTTACTTTTATTTTGTCAAAGTAAACCATGCATTCAAAGCATTCAAACTTAAATATTATAAAATTACTCATTATTGATTCAAAGTATGTTCCAATCATTTCAAAATAAAAAAAAAATATTACGAATTCAATCAATTCATATAAAAATTTTCATTTCATATGTTAATGTATATATTTCAAAGTTTTTCCATATCATAGATTCTAACAATTCTCCAGCAATACACCATAGAAATATTATTTTTCTTTTCGATTTATGTAACTGAATATTAAAACACATTTTTCAGTTGTGACATTAAAATATTTTATTTATATCTTCCTTTTCATTTTTTTTTTAAACATTTAAACCCAACAGTACGTCACAATTCAAAGTATAATTTGTTTTTGGATGATGAACTACATGTACAAATAATTGAAATTAAACATAATTTTTTTTTTTTTGAAAAACTGATCAGATTTTAAAATGTCATAGATCATATTAATATTTTCAAATGTATACATGAATTTAAAAAAAAGCTGCAGTACTTAGTACTTTCCAAACACTAAGGAGACTCAGGGTAAAAAAATAGCAAGTTTTAAAGTTACAATGTTTTAATTTTAAATGTCAGTAAAAACCTTGAAAGCTATAACTAATGATAAAACCAATTCTAAGTTCTCCCACAATGCAATCACATTATTTTGTACACATGAAAATGTCAAACATCCAACACTACTATCACCATATTCAGGAGTGACCTAAGTTGGACTGCAATAAAGAAGTTACAGAAAAGTTGCCATGCAAAAATGATGAATGCCATGATAACTTTCAGCAGTTAATTTGCTGTTTCAGAAACTAATGCATTATGGGTAGAGCGTACACCAAAACATTTTGATTGTTCAAAAACGTAAATAGCGTAACGTCATCAGATGAAAATTGCTTTTTTTTACACAGCAAAATTTGAAACTGAATCGCCGTACCCGTACTTTCTCAGTTTCTGAAAGGATGAATTTGGTCTGAATTAAAAAATCAAAGGGGCATACCTCCTTGGAAGAATTTAAATTTCATGTTGATATGCATACCCACACTTTTTTCTAGTTTCATGAAATTTGCCTGTTAAGAGAAGTTGCACTGACAAACCTTTATTTGTTATTTTGCGCAAATAATGGGCATAACCAAAAAATGCTGCACTATTCTGTGAGTATGCACATCTACCTAAAGGGACCCTTAATAACAAATTCAAAACAGCAACTTTAACAAATCTAAATCCAAAAGGGGAATAACTCCACGACAATTTCTTTTTAAAAGGCACATCCAAACAAAATGTAATTTATAACTCCTAATTCTTCAGAAATTCTGTGGAGATGTTCTAGAGGAAATGCATTTACAAGAATTGGTTTATACTAACAGATGGATGGTCAAAATCATTATACCCTCCAAAACTATTGTACGATGTGACAACTATGAATAAAATGTATGAATAAAAATGCCTTAATGCCCTGGCTGTCAGTTCTATAGCCAAAATAATTGAGAGTACCTGGCTAAATTACTGCCCAGCTGACTCACTTTATAATCTTTCTCCAACCATGAGTTTATTCAACTGACAAAATTTAATTTAATAAAATGATTCCCTATTTACTTACTATCAAATTTTAATTTTTTTCAGAGAAAAGGGTCAACAATAAAAACCGAGGTACAAATCCTTGTTCAATGAAAGAAAATCACACTATTAACACAATAATAGAAATAATTAGCCCATATAAAGATTTCAAACTATTATTACATTTAACTCAATCTAATTGCATTTTAAAAAGATTTGCACAGGAATTAAGTTTCAATTTAAACTTTTTTGACTTTAATGGTATAACAACTATTCCTTTTCTTCCACAAGGATAGACAATACAGCGCTCAAATGTTAAATATTTGTACACTTTATGTTGTTCATAATTCTAATAATTGAATTTGAAAAGAAAACCAAACATGTATATTTAGCATTCTTTGCATACATGCAGTACAGCTGTGTCTCAGCTGTATTTTCACAAGTTTTTTTTATTTGATTGCATTTTGATATTTTGGAATTTAGCAATAAAAGATTCCGATATTCAGGTATGTCATTTTCATTCACCTGGACCATTGTCGGTAAAGAGAGGTTCAATCATTCCATGTTTGGTTTATTATATATATGTAAGAACTGCAATTCAAACACTATGATGATGAAAAACATTTCTTATTTTCATGTAATAATAATACAAAACAAAGAGAAAATAAATGTTTAATACCAAATATTGAAAGTAAACCAGATAAACTATATGAATGTATTAATTGTCCACAAATCGTGCAGTATACTGCTTCATTCATTACAAGGTCTTTTGCGCTGAGGAGAGTGGACTCAACAACTGCATGATTTTTCATTTTGTAATCTTTGTTTTGTTTTATTTTTGTTATTGTTCGTGTATGCCTTCAACCCTAATGTAATGGGTACAAATATGCATTCTTAATAAATGTTAAACATATATTCTCTAGAGGAAGTACTTTAAAGGAAAAATTTGTGATGGACTACGGACACCGTGACTACAGACAAAAATTAATGGCAAAAGCTCATCCTTGCATAGCTTGGAGAGCTCAAAATGAAATTTATTTGTTTTGTTTACCTACGTGACATTTAAGTGTCATCCACTTTATAGCACAATCTCATGGATTTTGTTATAATTATTGATTAGTCAATCAAATTTAAATTATGTTCCTAAAGATATGTCATTTTTGTATCATTATAAATTGGCATATTTATAAATTTATATAAAACAATATGAGAATTTTTTTTACTTAAAAAAATACTGAATAGAACACAAAAGTGCATTTGATGAGGGATAGAAGGAACTTTTTCTGAATGCAGGGATCAGCAATTTTATTTAGGGAAATTCAGGATTGATCCTTAAAAGGATCTGCATTGGCACTGTCACATTCAGGACTCAGAAACAAAATTTTCACTTTATTGGGAATTTGTGTTGTGATAGGTGCTTAAATCTCTTGGTTCCGGGATCAGACCCCTCCTACCCACCCTCATACTACAAAGTGTTTTAATACAACCAATTTAATATTGATCTTATAACAATTTCCACAAAATTTATAAAGGAATGCATTAAAAAAACGTTGCATTATAAATGGTTTAGATAATTAGGGATGTCATGATGATTTCCCTCCAAACATGTTGTGCAGAAGAAAGACATTACCGTGTCACGGCACCATTCATTAGATCAAACAGTTACTATAATTAGTACTTCTGATTTTCTTGTCAAACTTAATTTGCTACTTTGCATTTACTTGGCAACGGACAATTAATAGGATGAATCTGATGTCACTTTGAAAATTTCTCTTTTTATGGTTTGAAAGAAATGTTGGATTTTTTTCTATGAATTCATTCACTCTGTTACACAAGATTTGAAAATGCAGATAACAGATTAAAGATTCGTAAAAACACTTTCCATATTTGCATTGAATTACATTCATTAAGAAATGAAATAAATGACTAGTTTCCTGCGGTGAATATTTATTAGAATTTGGCAAACATTTTATTGGATTACCGAGGTGGATTGTTTGTTTAAAACAAAAGAGATGTCACTGTTCAAACAAAAATCGTAACACAATGTCATACTTAATGTGGGGCCGTTGCCCCAGGACCATTTACATTTATCTTAATCCAACAAACACTTTAATTTACAATTCATCATTTATTCATTTTCATCTGAATTACCATATTTTTTATGAAAAGTAGTGGGTGACTGGCAACGTATTCATGTTAATACCAAAGTACTTTTATCTTTTAACAGGAGAAAATGTATGCAGTTTTGACAAAGACGAATTCAAAGGCCTACAAATGTGAACAGATTTTTCAACCTTGTTGCAAATAGCTCTGAAATTGACAATTTTTTGCAATGGATAAAAAATCTCTTTCTTATCACACAAAAGTACAGGATTGGACTCAGTTATATCGCCTCACGGCAGATGGAAAAATTTATAAAAATAGTAAGGAGATTACTTATTTATCACCTCAGAAAATTCAAGAAATAGATTCCTGGAGAAATAACGTTAGGAAAAAACTCAATAAAAACAAATCAGAAAATGGACAATCTAATCAATCAACAAAGAGAATATCATCAGCAAACATATCACGCAAAGGAACCCCTATGTCACGGGACGGAGCAAGAAGTGCAAGTGGTCGTCAAATATTTGTTGGAACTGATATTTATTCAGTATCTAATCATTTAGCGGAAACTTCATTACATTATGCCACTATGAGGGAAGATATTTACAAAGCAAACAAGACGGGATCAATACGTAAACCAACAAAACCGGTATTGAATGAAACAGCTGCTGAAGTACCTAAAAAAATTGATAAAGTTATTCAATTCCAGAATTCTGTTGACAAGACAAAGACTAGTAGTCAAGGAAGTAAACCTGAGGAAGACAGCGTGTCAGAATCTGGTTCAGAAACAATTAGTTTGGCTTCAACGAGCAAAATGACAGATCGTGGAAAACTTATTCATGTGAAAGATAAAACAATGATATCAGCTCGATCTGCTTCTAATAATCTGCTCAATGTGATAACGATTGACGACTGTAAAATGATGGCACAAAGACGACCATTTGTTTATAGTTCTAATTCTGAAGTAAGGGGAGATAAATCTGAATTAAGTGAATATAAAACTGTAGACAGCACTGCAGGCTCTGTGGATATTTCAAAACAAGAGCAGAGATCTATGACAGTTGAAAGTGGGAAAACAGCATCTTATTTTCTGTCCACGGGAAAGTCAGGAGTTAGTAATCGACCTCCTAAAATTGACAGGAAAATGCGTGTCAATAAAGCTATAGACACAATGATCAGTGAACGGAAAGTGATGAACAATATGGATAGAAATTTTGATGTTCGTATCGCTCCAGCAGGTAGGTTAGTACTAGAGAGAAATGAAGGTGGTTATATGTTTAGAAGACTTCATAATGCCCTCCGTAAACATGTAGACAATATTCTCTCTGTTCAGGCTCATCGCAGAAGTAGGAAACATATCAATGGAATCGAAGATCAATTTTCCTCTTATATTCATCAAATTGAAAACTCTATGCAAAGAAATGGCAATGGCTTACATGATGATGTGTATCATACTGATTCTGTCAATTCATATAATTCTGATTCTAAAGAGACATATCGCTCCGAGTCAAAGCGTCAAATTCATAGTGAACAAGCTACAATATTTGAAGAAGAAGAAGAAGCTGAAAATGACAATAAAACAAAAGTAAATAGTATTGGAAACAGTGGGATTTATCATAATGGTCTTGATCATGACACAAATATTGAAAATCATCATAAAAGTGCTTTAACGATTGAAAATATAGCAACACAAAATAGATCAGAACCAAAATTTCAAAAAGGTTCAAGTGAATCCAGAAGCCAATATTCATCTACTACATCATCTATATCCATTCAAAACTTTTCTGAGAAATCAGGAAACTGAGGAGATTTATGTGCTAAAATTAACTGGAATAAAACAAAATATGTGTTTAAAATTCATTTTATGTTCATTATCACAGATCATTATTATTTAATGACCATGTTTTGTTTTCAGTAAATTGTTAAAATATTTGTTTTTCAGTTTCTATGGGCGATGCACGATGGGGCGGATTGGCATATCAATGGGGCGGGAAAATGTGTAACAATAGGGCGGAAAAATATGTATCAATCGGGCGGATTCACCGGTTTCCCAAATGGCTGAAATTACCTTTAAATCAGTTAGATTTTAAAATAATTTATTAAATGTATTGCAAAAAACATTGACATTTAGTAAAAATTTACAGTAGTGTAAAAGTGCAGTCTCGAGATTAAAATCGAGATACCGTATTTTCATCAAGTCTGCTCTCGCTGTTTTTTTTTTTTTTCCAAGAATTTTCTTTTTGATGTTGCGCTTGGACATTTCATGATTATGCTCCAAAATTTCAGAAAGCCACCTTGTACAATCCAAGTCATTTCTTGACTTTGCTTTACACTTTTTTCTGTTTAAGGTACATCGCCAAGAAATTTGGTCACATTTCCAAAGAGAATCTTGTCGGAATGAATAGCCATCAACAGAGACATTTAAACAAATCAAATTTATTATCTATTTTCAAAAATCTAGTTTTATAAATTATTATTTCAGTTGCAAATATTTCCAATAAGAACGTGTTTTTTTGTGTGTAAATAACCCCTTACAAATACAGATTTTTTTCACCCCATTGATACAAAAATTTTCCGCCCCATTGAAAATTTACAGGTATAAAAAATCCACCCGTTTGATATGCAGCCATTTCTACGTTACATAATTATTTGAATTATAACAGCACTTGTTTTCTGAGGCAATGTATGCAGTATACTGCAGTTATTTTATGCAAAATTTCTCAACACAAACTTCTCCCCTCCCCCTGTTGGAGACAAAAAGTATAACACAAACTTGTAAAAAGATAATTATTTCCTGGAAACTGTCAAAGTGTCTTAAATTTTCTGCAATTTAATTTAGCATTCAATTAAACTTTACTCTATCAAACCCAAACCTATCACACACCCTATTACCGGCAATCCCATCTACAGTGGCTATCCCGCCTGCAGATTTGTAAACAACTTGAAGACAGAAGAAGGTGATACTTTCACTTACAAATAAATCATATTAATATTCAATGATATATTTGTCTTTTATGCTTTAATTGTAGCTAACATGTCTGTGAATATTCATGACAAATACTAATTAACGATCTTTTGAAACTTCGGAGATTTTGAGGAAGAAATTTGCAATTTTCAATTTTATTGCTGAAAATCTGCATTAAAACACTTTTCATCTAAAAACGCCTTTAGAAAACTTAAGAATTTCGACGCTTATGTAATGTACAACATTTGATTTATTGTATATGAAATCTAGCCTTTCATTTAGTACTGCATGATGGCGGAATCCTCATTTTATTTCCAGCTCTTGGCAATCCCGAACAACAGGTTTTAAAATTATTGACTATCACTGAAAACAGATAGTGACGATCCCAAACGATGAACTAAGCTTAAAAGAAACAAACAAAATTATTTGTATTTAAAGAGGGTAGCGTAGTAAACATATTGTTTCAACTAAAGTAGCCACAACGAAATTTGCAGCGACTTTTCTCCAAATATCTTTTTAAGTAAATGTTAAAGGATGACATGGCATACACCAAATGCAATGGAAAGCTAATTTGTTGCCGCTTCAGACCATGCATTACCACATTTTTACAACAAAGGGTAAAAAAGTTTTCATTACCCTTCTATGTTATTTTAACAGAAAATTTGAACCGAAAACAGAGGGAGTATACCTGGTTAATTGAATACCTGCATTTATTGTTATAATGCCCTGGGGTCTATCGATTAACCAAAACACGTGAATAGGGAGTTAATTTCGATTTCGAAGCAAAAAATTAATTAAGTAATTGCTTGATAAAGATTCAACAAAAACTTTTTACCTGTAAACAAATTTATTATAATAAAAGTAAATGGTAACTGGATATTGGTTGTGCAAATTTTATTCTTAGATTTACCTAAACATTTTTATGCAAATTAGTAAACAAAACAAAATTCTGTTTGATCATTGGCAATCTGAATAAACAACTAACAAGCACCCTATATGCAAATAAGTTATCCATAGGCAATGGATTTTGTGTCTTTTCATTGGTTCTTTGGTTTGCCTAAATCATTCATCAATCACTCCCACATCGAATTTCTTTAAAATTTGAGTGAAATTAACATTAAAGCCTATGGAAAATATTTTTATTTGAATTTTGATTATTTCGGAAAATATACCAAGAGTAGTGGCAAAAAATTAGAAAATGATGCATATATGTTTTATTGTGGTCTTATTTAAAGCAAAATAGCTGCAGCGATTTAAGCTGTGGCAAATTTCGTTGTGCGTACTTAAATATATCTTTTTTTTCATAAATTGGTGGCCTTTATATGTTACCGGAGCTTTCATCGAGTTCTGGGCAAAATAAAGCAACGCTTACCATATAAATTCCATGAACAAGACACTCTCAAGATCCTGTATCGCTCACCTGGAGCATGACCAATGAAATTAGTAAAAAAAAAAGTTTTTGTTAAAGGGTCTTTATTTCAAACTATGTAAAGAAACATTTGTGTCAAATTGTCCAAAATTTAACCATTTTTCCCTACTACCTGCTATCTTGATCAACACTTCATAAATAATTCATGCCATATTTCTTATAAATGCATTCAGAAGTTCTACAGAAGAAGATCTTTGTATGTATTTCTCATAGGGTCCAATTTAGAAAATTCCCCGCTGGCAACCATGTTTGGTGACAATTCGACAACAGAGTAAAACATTTGGTCATGGACCTGAACAACATATTTTTTGCAAGGGACAATCTAACACTTTTGTGGCAAAGTTTGGTTCTGATTGTCTCAGCACTTTCAGAGGAGAAGATCTTTGAATGTCTTTTCCAAAAGGGTCCAATGTTAAAACTATGCTCCCCGCTAGCGGCCATCTTGGATATAGCAGTGGCCTGAAAAACACACATTTTTTTGCAGAGGACAATCTTAAGACTATCGTTGCCAAGTTTGGTACCAGTTTTCTCAGCAGCTTCGGAGAGTAAAATCTTTGAAAGTGTTTCCCTAAGATCAAATTTTAAAATTATTTGCCCTGCTGGTGGCAGTCTTTGATATAGCACAGATACGAAAAACAACGTTTTTATTTTTTGCAGAGGACCACCTAAAGACTATTTTGGCCAAGGTATTTTCCAATCAGCTCAGCAGATTCAGATGAGAAAATCTTTGAATATCTTTTCCCATTGGGTCCAATGTTTAAACAGTGTTCTCCACTGGCAGCCATCTTGGATACATCGCTGACCTGAAAAACAACTTTTTTGCAGGGGGACCACCTTAGGACTACTATGGCCAAGTTTGGTTCCCATTGGCTCAGTAGTTTCGGAAGAGATCTCTTAATGTGTATTCCAATAGGGTCCAATGTTAAAACTATGTTCCCCGCTGGCAGCCATTTTGGATAAAGCGCTGACCTGAAAAACATCT